>JASDQU010196636.1:3918-19478 GCA_032191745.1 Picea mariana | reverse complement strand
GCTCTAAGGACTTAGCCATTTTCTGAGTCCCGCAAGTCTTCGATTTCTGATTTTCGAGGATTCAATATGGTGAGCCTCTACTAACTGTCAAACTTAAGGATAAGGCATCGCATGAGTTTCATGCTCTCTACATAAGGAACGTATATGGTATTCAAACATGTATAAATTTGCATTCATTATTTTTTTACGACTTAACCAAGCATTAGTATACATCACAATATAGCTCATCTTAGAGCATTCGAGACATAATTTAAGTATACAAAATGTCTATTGGATTTAAAAATTCATACGTACTGACACATAATTGTTATATTCATGAGCATTCACATAAATCATTCACAGTCAGTTCAATACAAATGAACACTTATCTGATAAAGGAATGATCCAATCCAACTGACTGAGAAATGATGTCTTTCCTCCCATCCTTAGGCCTTTTTGTAGAGCTACTTGCTACAACACACCACCCCCATGTCAATCCATGATACCACCAAGGAAATTGACTTAGCAGGGCTCCAAGTATGCTATGATCTTAGAAGGTTACTCTCCCTCTTCTTCTAACACATCAGAAGTTGCCACTTCCCACTGAGCTCTAGGTCTCTATAGGTTTATCAGGTGGTTTCTTAACTGGATTTACTCTGCACAAGGGAGTCCCTTCTCTTCTTAACAATCCCTTAATGACCTCCCCTTACTAATGTCGGTTTATGTCCAACAAGCACCAAGATGCAACCCACTATTGCTCAAATTTGGGAATCCAGGTAATCTTTGTTCAGGGTGGTCATCATCAACTTGGAAAAGCTTCCTATTTTCTTCCAGAAAATTATCCTTTTCTTTCTCAATCAACGCATCTGCACTTCTGTGCTCTATTGCTCATCTCTGAGCCTTTTTCTCTTCTCTGTGCATCTAATTGTTTCCATCTTCTCTCTCCTGCGCATGTTGCATTCTTCCTTCTCTTCCTTTCTTCTCCATCCCCTTGGGCTCTTTGTTGAGTCCTACAGACGTAACCTGTAGTCCACCCTTTTTCAATCCTAAGGGGCGGTTTGTGGTACATTCATGTCAGTCATTCAATTGACCATTCTTTATATGCATGGGCCAATTTCCATAATCATTACTACCCAACCACATTTATGACCTTCTCTTTAATGTTCACGTGGTTGCTTCCATCAATCTAGTGTGTTGGTGGTGAAATCATCATGTTTGTAATCATAAATAAGCTTATTGTGAAAGCTTACTATGTTATTCATTGATGAATCTCATCCCCATTTCACTCAACCATCCCATCAATCCTCTATATCATCAATTTCCTCTAGTGTATCATGACCAATACTTATAAGGTTTGTTCCCTCTCAGTCAACAGTTTAGTGTTTATATTAAATCAAAACACAATTACATGCCTCATATTATTAACATATGAAGTTTGTGCACAATTACAGTCTTGGGAGAAAATAGGGTGTTACAAAACCTCTATTTGAGTCATCAATATGATCTCCCAAACAATCTGAACCTTCAAAGAAAACCTTGAGACATTTGAGTAAGTATTGATTTTCTGGAAAAGTAAATCTTGTGATTTTTCTAGTACACGCAGGGTTTCTTGCACCTTACTGAAGTCATAGTTGTGTGCACCTACACATTTTCTTTGTTGAGAACACACTTATACTGAGAGGGGGGGGGATCAATATAATATTTTTTTTTACTTTTTCAAACATTCATCAACCATAATAAAATAATCACATATGAAATCTATTAACCATGGAACATGGAACACAAGATTTATGTGGAAACCATTTTGGGAGAAAACCACAAAAATGATCTTTATAATTCTTTGTAGGATCCAACCTAATTTTACAAATATTTGTAGGCACCAACCTACTGGAGACACCAATACCCACTAGTACAAATCTTGGTAGCCACCAACCTACTCTTACAGATATTCGTAGACACCAATCCCCACCACTAAGCACCAACTTAGCAAGAGACACCAATCTCTTTGTTTGAGCGGCACTAACCTACTCTTACAAATATTCATAGACATCAATCTAATGGAGACACTAATCCCCACCGCTAATCATGAACTTATTAAGAGACACCAATCTCTTTATGAGTTGCACCAACCTTCACCGAGTTTTCTTGCTACTTCTGCATTCACCAGGTCTACTCAATGCTTCTGCCTTTACAAGGTATACTCACTACTTCTACCTTCACCAGGTCTAGTCACTACTTTTGCCTTTACTAGGTATGATCAAAATTTGAATTTCCAAATGATAACTTTCCCAAATCTTGTTGTTTTGGGCCTCTTCCGAAGAACAAACTTGTACAACATGCCACATATCCAATTTTACAAATATGATTCTAAAATTGTTACCTAAGGTATTTTTCCATGTCTCCTATGTTATCTGAAATTTTCACAGTCTAAAGAGTCCCAGAAAAGAAGTTATAGTGAAAATGTCAAGCTTACATGTTTGAAATTGATCTCAGGACCATTCATAAAATCTAACTTCCACAGAGCATATTTCAAAAAGTACAACAAACCAACATATGAAACTTTTACCTGACTTACTTCTATATGTCTCTGCGGTTCTGTAAAATATTCATAGTCTAAAGAGTCCTGGAAAAGAAGTTATAGTGAAAATGAAAAATGGCTTGTTTGAAACTAATATTAGGACCATTCTGAAACCTTAACTTACAAAAATCATATCTCAGAAAGTACACAAAACCAACATCCAAAGTTTTTACCTAAGGTACTTCTATATGTCTCCTCTGTTTTGGGAAAATTTCACAGTCCGAAGAGTCCCAAAAAATAAGTTATAGTGAAAATTCCAAACTAACCTGTTTGAAACTGATCTCAGGACCATTTAGAAACCCTAAATTACATAGAACATATCTAAAAATGTACAACGAACCAACATCTGAAATGTTTACCTGAGGTACTTTCATATGTCGCTTTTGTAATGTAAAAAATTCACATTCTAAAGAGTCCCAAAAAAAAAGTTTTAGTGAAAATCCCAAACTAACATGTTTGAAACTAATCTCAAGACCATTAAGAAACCCTAACTTACACTAGGAATATATTTGAACGTATATAGAACCAACATCTGAAATTTAGACCACATGTACACAAACATCTCTCCTCTGTCTTTGAAAAATTCCAATGTCTGAAACGTCTTATAAACTAAGTTATAGCGAAAATTCCAAGATGACTTGCTTGAAACTAATTTCAGGAGCACTCATGCATCTAACTTTCCATCGGGCATATCTCTGAAAGTATAGAGAACCAAGATCTAAATGTTTTACCGCATGTACAATAAAATATCTCCTCTATCTCTTCAAAATTTCAAGGTCCGTAACGTCCCAAAACATAAGTTATCACAAAAATGCCAAGCTAACCGAAAACTAATTTCGCAGCTCTTCCCTTTTGGAATGATATTCAATCTTTGCTCATCCATTTTTCACACACACACACACACACACACACACTTTCTCTCAGTACTTTCTATTTTTATAACTTTTCACAACCCTTCATGAAGGGATGTGTCCATTAATTAAATAATTATTTCCCCTTCTTTTATTTTACTTGTCCAAATATCATGGGCAAATACCATGGAAAAATACCCAAACCCATGGATTTGAAACTACCATTTCACTTTTTAACTTTTCATATGCACCCCTTATGACAATAATTCCAACAACCTTCCCCTTTGTCATTGATGGGAATCTTGCATTGAAACACATAGTCCACCAGGCATAGAAATAATTCTCCCCTTGTCTGCAATTCTCCCAAGAATATAAATATTTATCCCCTTGTCTGCAACTCTCCCAAGAATATAAATATTTCTCCCCTTGTCTACAACTCTCTCCCTTTGAAATCAATTGAAAATGGATGCTCCCCATAAACTTGTGCTTCTCCTTAAGCACTTAGTTTCTTGATGAGATGGAGATTACTCCCAATTACATGCCCCTTAATTTGTTCTGACTGCAAAAACTAATTGAACACTGTAAAGAAACACTCTTGAAGAAGTCTAAACACTATCACTAACAACATAAGATAATCAGTCTTTGACAATCAAGATTGTCTCTATATCCAACATAAACAATAGCACATCTCTGACAATAGTTGAACATGGTTCAATCAGTCTTAGTAGATCCAAGTTGATTCAAGAAGAAACAATCGAGTCACAAGAAGATATCAGTTGGGTTCACATATCAAAAACTTCAAGTATTCTCCCCCTTGATGGATCAATAATTAGCAACAATAATTCTCGTTGAAAATTCCAGTCGACAGACAACCCAATTGAAACTCAGTCAACAAATACTTAGTGGAAACTATAGTCGATTGTCATGTCGGGTCAATCCTTGGTCAACCACTTCCAAGGAAATCATCAATAAGTAAGAAGAACATTGTACGACTATACAACTGATGATACACAATGATATTAAGTCCTCAAAAATTTGGTCAAATGTTTCCACGACCATCCATAAATCCAACCACAATCTATCCTGGTAGTTAGCATCGGTGCATAATTTTTTCTTTCACATCTCTTCTGCAAAGATTCAAAAGCATGATTTAAATTCCTTCGAATTTTATGGTGAGGATGATGATATGGAACACATTTCTGTGTTGGCTGATCGGAGGACGAAGGCTCAAGGTCAAGTTCACTTACAGTAGTAGAACAACCTTACATATCAACAACAATGTCATCTATAACATCATGTTCAAATTTTGGCATGTGAGGAACATGTAACTCATCAATCTGTTAAGCACAATCAACAATAGATTGCTCTTCTGGCAAACCAATTTGAACTCCACCTGCAACAAATACAACTTTCTTGGTTGTAGAAAGGCTAGGTGTAGGTAAGGAGGCAACAATAACATGATATCCAAAACCAGTCTTAATAAATGGAGACCTTTGACAATTGATTATTTTGTCTAAGGTTTCAATACTCTTTTCAAACTTCAAGCTTCTATTCAAATTAATAGTTGTTTTCTCCAATTCCTTTTCTAAGGAAACAATTTTAGATTCTATCTCTTTGCAATTTTCTTGTTTTTCTTCAACTGGATTCTCACCACTTCTTCCATCCCTCTTGCTTCTTCTAACTGATCCTTTAGGTTCACGATATCATTTTCCATTTCTTCAAGGCTTTTTGACATTTTTTCTTTTGAATCACAATCCTCTTCTTCATATTTTTGCAACTGCTCCTTTTGTTTCAAATTCTTTTTCCCAAGCTTCTTTGTTTGACCTAAGGCACACATGAGTTATTATTCACGGTCCACTTACCCACATGTTTCAAAATTTTATTCTTCTTCTCAATCCATTGTTTCTTTCCCTTTGTCTTCATCAATCTTTGTTTCTATGGCCATGAACATATTTTCTTCTCTTTCACTATCAAAGATACTTTCATCGTTGTCTTAAGATGAGCTACTTTCCTCTTTGGAGTAAATACTTTTCTTTTGCTTATGGAATTTTTTCTTCTTTTCACACTTACCCTTTTGATGAGGTTTTCTCTCTTTCTTAATGTTATGATCTTCTTCATCATCACTACTTTCATTTTTTTCCTATGGAAACTTAGCAGGAAAATATCTGATTTTTTCACAATTAAAGCATTTAAAGGGAATCTTACCTTTGTATTTTCCAAAGCCTTTTTTGAGTTTTCTCACAAAATTTGTTTCCTCTGCTTCTTATTCATTGTTGGAGGTATCGTTTGATTCATGCTCTTTGTTCTTTATCTTCTTTGAATATTTGAATGCTACTTCTTTATTTGATGGGTTTTCTTTCTCTGTCCTCATTTCATATGTCGTGAGGATCCCATGCAATTCATCCATTGTTAATGAATCAAGATCCGTCATTTCCTCAATTGTGAAAATTTTGGCATCAAATCTTAAGGGGAGTGACCTTAACACCTTTTTTACAATCATCAGTTCTTCAACCTTTTCACCAAGTCCTCTAATGGTGTTGAAAATTTCATCCACGTAGAGAAGATACACTGCAACATTTTCTTTGTCTTTCATTTCCAGACTCTCAAATTGTCTTCTATGAGTTTGGAGATTTTCCTTCTTAACCTTGTCATCGCCTTCATAGATATTTTGAATTGTGTCCCAAATTTCTTTTGTTGATTCACAATGTATCACCTTGATAAACTCAGATTCTGATAGACCGCACAAGTTGACATTATGGATTTTTCATTAATTTCACTAGGCTTCTTCCCTATCACATATATTGGTGGAGTTGTTGGGTCTGTATAAATTACAACCATGAATGATTTTCAAATATCAAAACCAAGTGCCATTAAATAAGTTCACATCCTTATGCTCCAGAAGACATAGTTTGTTCCCTCAAATAATGGAGCCCTATTTGTGGAGAAAGCTTCTTGATCAGCCATGTGTGCTTCAAAGATTTAAACTATTTCCAAAGGAACCCACTTTGATACCAATTGTTGAGCACACACTTACACTGAGAGGGGGGGGGGAGTGAATCAATATAAGGAAATTTTTTACTTTTTCAAACATTCATCAATCATAAGAAAATAATCACATATGAGATCTATTAACTACAGTACATGGAACACAAGATTTACGTGGAAATCATTTTGGGAGAAAACCACAAAATTTCTCTTTACAATTATTTGGAGGCACCAACCTATTGTTACAATTATTTGTAGGAATCAACCTACTAGAGACCCTAACTTCCACAGAGCATATCTCATAAAGTATAGTGGACCAACATCTAAAATTTTTACTTGAGGTAATTATGTATGTCTCCTCTATTTTGTAAAATTTCATAGTTTGAAGGGTACCAGAAAAGACGTTATAGTGAAAATGTCAAACTGACATGTTTGAAACTAATCTCAGGACCATTTTGAAATCCTAACTTACACAAGGCATATGTCCTAAAGTATAGAGAACCAACATATGGAATTTTTACCATATGTACATAGATGTATCTCTTCCGTCTCTGCAAAATTTCAAGGTTTGAAATGTCCTATAAACTAAGTTATAGCGAAAGTGTCAAGCTGACCTATTTGAAATTGATTTCAGGATCATTCAAGAACCCTAACTTTCATAATGTATATCTCCGAAAGTATAGTGAACCAACATATGAAATTTTTACCACGTGTACACCAACATTTATCCTTTGTCTCTTCAAAATTTCAAGGTCTAAAATGTCCCAGAACATAACTTTTCGTGAAAATGCCAAGCTGACCTGAAACCAATTTCACAACTCTTCCCTTTTGGAATGATATTCAATCTTTGCTCATCCATTTTTCACACACACACTTTATCTCAATACTTTCTCTTTTTAAATTTTTTTCATAACCCTTCATGAAGGGACATGTCCATTAATTAAATAATTAATTCCCCTTTTTTATTTTACTTTTCCAAATGCCATGGGAAAATACCCAAACCCATGGGTTTGAAACCACCATTTCACTCTTCACTTTTTCATAGGCACCCATTTTATAATATACTTGTAAACGCACACACACACACACACACACACACACACATATTGGAAATGTTGCATGTATTGTAATGTTGTAATATGACATTAATGACAACATTAATCCTTTGACATCAATGACAATAATTTCAACATTCTCAAGGGAATCCGTAGGCACATCCCTTAAGTAGAGTTTTTGGGCGTAAAGATTTCTTAAAAAATGCTCATTTTCATGAAAGTTTCCAAACTTTTTATAGGTGTTGTGGGAGAAGGATTTTATTTTTTTGTTTTACCTTTCAACAATGATGCAAACCTTCCTAAATTTGTAAAATCATATTGACACCTTCTAGGCCATTATTGCATTTCCTAGAAAAAATTTCCATGATAGTTTTCCATAGTTCTAAAGAAATTACTTGTGTTTAGATTTGAAAGGCAAGTAAGTTAGTGGTATTGACATAATGGGTTACATTTTGTAGATAACAAAGCTATTGACTTAACTAGAAAAATGACCTCAAAAAGAGAATTATGGTGCAAAAAACCCATATTTTTGTATCAAAAACACCAAAATCAGCCCCTGTTTTAAAAAATAGTGCTACCAGTAGCACCCCTTTTTTGTAGGATGGTTAAAATTGTGACTTAATTGAAACAATCCACCCGATCATTGTCTTGACAACAATACCATTGCACAAAATGACCCTAAAATCGTAAAATGATACTACCGGTAGCACCCTTCTTATTTTTGGAGTTAAAATTGTGACTTAATTGAAACAATCACCTCAATCATTGGTATTGTCTTGAACAAAGAACTCCAAATTAGCTTGTAAATCGAAAGTGGTATTTTATTTTTAATCAATTTTATTTTCTTTTTTAACTTTACATTAAAAAAAATTTGAAAAAATAAACTCCACATACATGTTTTTTTTTTTTTTTCTTTAAAGCAAAAAAACACATTTTCTATTTATTGTTTTTTGAAAGAAAAGCAAAACATGTTTTTAGAATTAAAAAAACAAAAACAAAACAAAAAAACCACATTTTTCTACCAAAAACAAATTTGTTAATGAAAACCCCCTTTTTTTAAAAGAAAATACATTAAACATTAATAACATATAACATTAAAAACATTAATAACATATAACATTCAAAATATTATTAACATTACAATATGCAACATTAAAAAATATAACATATTAAAATAAAATAAAATTGATTGATAAATAAATACCACTTTTGATTTACAAGCTAATTTGAAGTTCTTTGTTCGGGACAATGTTAGTGATTGGGGCAACTGTTTCAATTAAGTCACAATTTTAATGCCAAAAATAAGAAGGGTGCTACATGTAGCATCACTTTTCGATTTGAGGGTCAATTTTATGCAATGGTATTGTTGTCAAGATAATGATTGGGGTGACTGTTTCAATTAAGTTACAATTTTAACCACCCTACAAAAAAGGGTGGTTACTGGTAGCACCATTTTTTGAAACGAGGGTAAAAAATGCAACCTCTAAAAAACGAGAACTATGGAGAGTTCACGTTCAGTTGGTAACTTTGTTAGATGAGTTGTAGATGTTGAATAATTGATAAAGCAGTGTAATAGAGTAGTTCTTTAAGGGTAGAGAACATGCTCTGTATTATATGCCAATTTATGCCATATGTTTTTGTACCTGGGAAACTTGTATGGAAAGAGACTTTTGATTGCATTGGAAACATTTAGTAGGTTATATTCTTCACTGCGTTTTACCAAGACTATCGTATACTTCTTGTTGTTGGGCATATTTCTATGAAGGACTAGCAGGATAGCTAGAGTCTTAATGAGTTGAAAAAGAATCACTTTCAACTCTCACATTATTTACATTACAAGGGAGCTTTTGTATTTAAAAAATATTTTGATACCTTAGTTAAGGAACTGTTGGTGCCCTATTTAGAACATTTGTAATACTTCCATAGAGAGAATCAAAGGGCCATTCTATGACTAACCGAAGTTAGTCATTATGGGTTGGAATTTGTATTTTGAAATTATGTAATCAAGCAAATTCTATTGCATTTTAGCATATTGTATTGATTGCGTTACACTGAGATGTTTTTTAAAGACTGTGAAATTGAATGTAAATAATTTGTGATTAAATTGTTTCAAGTATCATTGAATGATTCTTATGCATATGTTATGTTGTGAGGTTGGTGTGTGTGTGTGTGTGTGTGTGTGTGTATTCTTGTGAAAAAACACAAGTAATTTTATTCATAAATATTAAAATTATGTCAACATATGTTCAAGGCATTCCGGTGGCTATATAGCTCAAAACATTCCAAAAAAAACATGATAGGAGATCATGTGCAAGATATAGTTTGTCAATATTCTAAGACCATACTCAAGGCTGAGAGAAAAATCCCAAGACAACTATCAAAATTTCCAAAAAATTGGATCTTTAAAAAATACATGTATTTTCATGAAGATATCATCTTAAAGTAAAACATAAAAACAAAAGAGATGTCCAATCATAAAGTGAGCCAAGAGTTGTGAAGAAATTCTGAGGAACCCTACGAGCCCTTTTCCCAGATTTTCCAGTAGCCTTGGTCCAAGTCCAATCCATCTTTGGAGAGATGGTCTGCTTCCTTGTTCCAGATCCTGTAGACTTGTGTAAATGAGAAATAAGAGAATAAATAAAGTAGTCTTTTGATATCATCCATCAATGCATGTAGAGTGTAGTTGTAAATATTGTGCTTACCATTCAAACAATTTATAACTAACATTGATTCACCATAGATGTTTAATTGGGTGATTCTCGTTTCCTTAGCAAGAATTAACAAAAAAATTATAGCCATGAACTCATTGTAGTTGTTCGTGGCCTCACCCAAACTTCTTGCAAAGGAAAATGAGGAATCATCATTAGAATGTATAATTCCCCTAGCTCCCACTTTTGTTGGAGTCCCATGGGTAGCTCCATCAAACAATGCCTGTGGGGAGTTTTTTTGAATAGTTGGTGGTAGATGAGAAACTACAGGAGGATGGTGATTCTTATGAGGAAAATAATTCATAATGGCTAGAGCTATCATGGGACATCAGGAGGGAGAGGTCTCTAAACCATCAAAAACATCGTGGTTCCGAGCTAGCCATATTCCCCAAGCTATGATCTAAGGAAGGGATTTGATGTTTGGAGTAGTTGGCTCTTCCAACCAAGACTGGAGAGAAACCTCAATGGACTCTCCATCCCATCGAGCTGAGAGCCCCAAATATATTTGTAGTTTATCCCAAACTGAACATGTGAAAGTGAAATTCAAAAACAAATGTGAGTTAGTTTCAAAGTCTTGTTTGCATAGAGCACATCTACTAGGACCCACAAAATTTATTTTTTGAAGATTTCCCCAAGTAGGATCTTTTTGGTGGAGAAGGAGCCACATGAACAATTTAGATTTTGTTAGGCATTTCAGCTTCCATGGGAGGTTTCTCCACCACGGGGGTGSGCCAACAATTTGTTCAAGAATCAAAGATGAATATCCAAATTTGGGTGCATATCCCCCCGAGGGATTAAATGACTAGATCAAGGTGTCTTCTTGGCCAATAGGATAAACCGGGGAGGTTTTTAGAGCATTTACATAGTTTTTCCAAAGAGGTGCACGTATTTCGTCCAAGCCAACCTCCTGCCAATCTAACTAATGAGGGAAACCATATTGCATATCTCTTTGATGGATTTGATGTAGGAAGAAGAATCCTTCCTGATTTATACTATGAATAAGGGGCTCGAGGAGGATATTCTTACCATTACAACCAATCCAAAGGTCTTTTCCATTGAGAATGTTTATGTCATTTCCAACTTTCCAAATGAGATGGTTACCAATGAGTGGGAAGGCATTTACAATGGATTTCCAAACAATTGAGCCATTTCGAGAGGATTCTATAGGAAATATTGTTCCTTTATGACCCGTGACCAAAGGAAAAATCCCTCGATATGTCCCCACACATTTTTGGCAGCCAGGGCTTGTGCAAAAAGATGAATATTTTTTCAACCCCAACCACACAAATATTTTGGCACCTCAAGGCGTTTCCAAGAGGCCAACACCAAAGATTTTCTATCTTCTAAGCCAGACCATAAAAATCGATATGATATTTGACTGATTTTCCCTAGGGTACGTTTCAGTACCTAAGCCAGAGAAGTCCAAAAGAACGGAATAGCTTCCACCACTGATTTTATCAAAAGTAACCATCCATCTTTGGAGAGCCATTGATTGTACCAGGAGTGTAAACTCTTTTCCAGTTTTCCAATCAACCAGAGCCAATCCTTTTTACTGTAGTTGTTTTCCTTGAGAGAAAAATCAATATATTTCATACTTGTGCCATAATCTTATATGTGTGTGTGTGTGTAAGTTGTGTGCTTTGTATGAGGTTAATGTCCCAAACAGATGCTACATATTACATGGTCATATTCCTATATTATTTCATTGTACATATACATTATTAAATCAGGTTTCAAATAACTCATTGAATTTTCCATGTAAAGAAGTCAATAGCTATTTTAATTTTCGTAAAACGAAATAATATATATGATACACATAGAGTAGACAATCTTTTTTATTACAAGAGAGTGAACATGGCTAGATAATAAATAAGGAGTGAAGAGAAACCTAAATTGTACAATAGTTGAACATAGAGATGAAATCAAACCAATATTAAACAAACTCCATAAATATTCCATGACTAGATTCAAAATCTTAGTTGCATCAAAATGTTGTGTAGTTGAACATAGAGATGAAATCAAACCAATATTAAACAAACTCCATAAATATTCCATAACTAGATTCAAAATCTTAGATGCACCAAAATGTTGTGTAGTTGAACATAGAGATGAAATCAAACCAATATTAAACAAACTCCATAAATATTCCATGACTAGATTCAAAATCTTAGTTGCACCAAAATGTTGTGATTTCATGCTCCTCCTTTGGATTGATCCCCATGGCTCTAACCCTCACTTCTGCAGTCGAATAAAACAATTCGTTGGCAAGGAGAAAACAACCATAGTTACATGAGGAGAAGCATATACTTTATTTGGGGGTTATTACCTAGTCCACAATATTGTAATGGAATGAGATCTATGCACATCACTTTGGCTAGTGGAATGAGATCTATGCACATCACTTTGGCTTCCCATTATCTTGAAGTGGACTGAGATCTGTGCACATCACTTTAGTTGTTAGGTACTAAAGGAGTTGTGGAGGAGCGAAAAATGAGGACATGTGGTTGATGTGGTTATTGAAGGATCCATGGAGGAGGAACGTAGATGGGACATGTGGAGATTTTGCACTGGAAAATGTGGCAATCTCATTTAATTATGAAAAAGTTTTTGTGATAGCTTCGAATATGTTTTTTTCCAAAAATTTTAAAATAGGACAAACAATTTCGTATACCTTTTGTTAAAAGAACAAATAARGTGATGGTGATCTTCTTTAACATTTTGTCATTTTATCTTAGTTAAAATGYTTTTTTATTTGCTCAAGTTACGTTATCGTGTCTTCTTCCACGAGGAAGATTTTCAAAAGTTGTGTGTAAGCAAGTGGGTTGTTTCTTTYTAGTTGATCTCAATATTTGAAACCCAAATCATACACATCTTATTCTTTACAAGAACAATTTTTCCTTTTATTTTGTAAAGGTCATTCTAATTTTTGTAGGTGTTGTTGATTATTACTTTATTTATCTCCATGTCTATAGCTTTATTTGGTTGAGATTAGAAAGGAATAACTACATTGGAAATTGAAACATTCTTTTGTTTGTAAACAAGGTGAAGAAATGTGCTCATCTCCGCGCAAAGCCTTGAAACACAATTTGAGAAATGTACACAAACAATAGGAAAGATTAATGAAGATGACTAGCTTTTCATACACAAATGAGTATCCTTTGAAGTTTTAACTAAGCGATGTGTAGTCCTTCTCATATGTATAAAGTCGATTATCAATATGCATCCAATAGTAGAGAATTTAATGTTGTATATGTTGAGATATATGTCATCCGATCTAAAGGTGCTTTAAATTAGATGGTATATATCCCAGCATATACAACATTAAATGATCTATTGCGAGGTGCATATTGTTTTCCTATAAATCCTATGAATAAATTGAGCTCAATGCTTACTTTCATGGGAACAAGAATGGACAGAAAAAGTAGGATTTATCTCTAGTTCTTGTAAGGTACCTTATTTTCTTTAGTTTGATAAAATATTCTTTCTGGACCTTGTAGGAAATATCCCTGGACCTGGAGTTAACGAATCATGGTTTTGGATGCTACAAAATCCTATATGTAAATGGTGAAGTTAACACAATGAGAAATAGAGGTGCAACTCTAAGGTTTGTCGGTTTTCCCAATTAGGGGTTTCTGGGGTAAATTTTTGTACACTACGTGTTTTGTTCTTTCTATTTTATAAAGAATCTGTATGCATTGTTTTACTATAAATGTTTAAAACTTACATCATGTTTATGAACATTTTCCCAAAAGCTATCCAAAAACCCAAGAGGAGTAGCTTCCTTCAAAGCAATAGTCAAGAGAAGAACCCAAGTTTAATATGGTCTCAAGAAGGTGCAAATGTTCTTAGAGTAAGGGGCCATCTCAATCAAAGATGCCCCATGAGAGTTTGTTCACCTTAAGAAATAATCGATTTGAAGTTATTGGGAATCTAGAGGGTTCAAAAGATCCATAAGACATAGGGAAATAATTTGAAAAGGAAGCAGTTGAACCAACTACGGATTAGTGCACCTCGATAATGACATAGATCCATCCCTCGAGGATCTTGAGATTAATGCTCTAACAAAAAAGGAAGTAGAAGATGGAGAGGAGGAAGAAGATGACGTAGAGGAAACAAAGAAGGAAGGAGAGGAGGTACAGAAAATATATGCGGAAGAAGGGAAGGAATTAAAAGAACCAAAGCCAATAGCGATGGTTCACTTTGAATCTTCTAAATCGTTTGTTGAAATCCTAAAGAAAACTCCAAATCTCCCCCCTCATCTCATAAGGGGAAGGAAATCTAATAGGGAACCACTGACTTATGAGGCATAAAAGACTATGAAGGGAAGGAATTAAAAGAACCAAATCCAATAGCGATGGTTTACTTTGAATCTTCTAAATTCTTTGTTGAAATCCTAAAGAAAGCTCCAAATCTCTCCCCTCCTCTCATAACGGGAAGGGAATCTAATAGGGAATGACTGACTTATGAGGCATAAAAGACTATCCTCTCGAAACATCAAACATCTATGGAATACACTTTGCTTAAGGGAGGGACCATAACTAACAAGTGGAAACTCTGTTATGTTTCTGTATTCTTATTTGTAATTAATTTGTAAGAATCTATTCTTGTGTTTAGGAATTTGGCAAGAAAAACCTTTGAAAGAAAATTTACCTTCTCTTCTCGCTCTTTGAAGGGAGAAGAAAAAATCTACAAGATCGTTAATCAATACCACTTGTATGCTTGTTGCTAGCTCTGCTATAACTTTTTATAGAAAATATTTCCTAATTTCATTTTTTTTTAAATTTATTTATTTAAAAAATCATATTTTAATAAAAAAATATTAAAATAATTATTAATTTTAACTTGATAATCTATACCCATCACTAATTGATAATTAAATTTATATCTTATAAATAATCGATAAGAAATTCAATTTAATCTTATGGCAAATTAACCAGGTTCGATGGTTTCTCAACATCTCTTTTCAGAGACAAACTAGTTATAAGGAGCATTAACCCTTGAAATTTTGGCCAATAGATTTGATGACCAGCTTACAATCATATCCACTCCCAAGAAGCAAATGTCATCAAAGCTAGATTTAAAAGCAAATGTCATTAAAGTTAGATTTAAAAGCAAATGTCATTAAAGCTAGATTTAAACCAATGTTGTTTAATACAAACAATTCCTCCCAACCATCCAGTCTACACTTCCATAACCAATAAATTAATATAAAATTTATTATTGGTAATTAATTATTAAAATATTAATTCTTATTTTATAGAGAATTAACAAATTGCATGGATAATTAGATTTGGTGAAGAATGGTAAGGAAAAGAAAACAAGTGTCAAATATATTAAGCGAAAAACGTGTTATTAAAAAATATGTAAATATAACACAGGTGGAAAGGGATGTGTTCTTAAAAAA
>JASDQU010196632.1:0-15492 GCA_032191745.1 Picea mariana | reverse complement strand
ATTAAGTAATGCATCATTTAATAATCTTAACGAACTAAATTACACAAATTCATCAATAACTCATTGTCACACTTAAAATATCAAAAGGAAATCAAAGAGAGTTTTAAACATGGTAGGAACCAAGTGAGTAAACAATAGTGGCATCTCTAGTCCCCAATCAGTATTCTCAACTAACATCGAAAAATCCTTCCTTCCTAACCTACTTCCATGTTCCATCCTATCCTTTCCTCTTTTGGAATAAGATGGAGCGTCAACTATATTGACCTAACTCCAGATAGAACTCATAAGAGGAAGTGTCATACATCTCAAGCAAGCTTCCCCAACAAGCAACTAGCAGTCGTCATCACACGTCTAGGGGAACGTGACTTCACACATCCCTCCCACGACTATAGGTTTCAGAGGATAAACGAAAAAAAATACCTCCACCCCTCCTTATAGAACCAGGGTCAACACAACTAGTAGTTGCCATCACACGTCGAGGGGAGAGTGAATTCAAAAATCCCTCCCATGACTCTAGGTTTTGGAGGATAAACGGTGGGAAATACCTCCACCCCTCCTTATAGAACTAGGGTCAACACCATACATCAAGCCCTATTGTGCAACTACTGTTCTTAGAGTCACGTCATCAAACAACCACTCTGGGCAAGTTGTGTGTCCTGTCAAAACCACACTCACCACAAATCATAGCAATATTTTGAATCATAAATTAAATAATAAGTACAACATATAGCATATACTATCTTATTGATATCTATGGTATCCAAGTCACCTCAACACTACAGTCATTTGGCTATTGCATAGCTCATTATCTTGCAAGTTAATTTACCAATAACTCATATCTATGCATATACATAATAATTTCATATAAGGATCCATATCTGTATTGACGTTCAATTTAATAAATGCATGTTTATTGTCCCCGAGGTGTAGGAAAGTCGGTGATGGAGTGTGTTGTTAAGCCACTCCGTGATGTTAAAGTCACCGGTTCAAAACCTGCGGGGACAAAAAATCCAACCATGTTAAGGGTTGGTGTGGCTCAGGCCGGGTGCGATCCCCGAGTGATTTTGACGGCTTAGATTCCCCTGAGTCGCGGTTTCTCAAGCCACAGGTTAATCGCAGGTCCTGCACAAATTAACAAACAAAAAAAATAAAAAATGCATGTTTATTTTTATCATGCCTGACATATGTTATGCATTCACATCATACTTGAACTAGTATCCACGTACCTAAATTCCACATTTTAACTTGCATGTTTAAACAAACCAAAGAGCTATCATCATCATGAATATACAACAATGAAAGTAATATCATGCAACCCATAATTAGGTCAAGATGTACACATCTCAAGTATCTATCCCAATCTAACTGAGCCCAAACAAATGTTAAGGATTGAATTACTAAGATGAGGAAACAATCAATGTTCTAACTCCCTAAAGGCCAAGATATGGGGCATTACAAAAAGGCATTAGTGTTCCCTCACATAAAATGCCTTGGGGTGTACATAAAATGAAAAAGGCACCGGTGCATTTATAGTTATTATGCACAAGATTCCCATTTTGTTCTACATTGTTTGTGTCTGCAGCACTGGGGATTTATAAGTTTATTAATGCACCTGTGCATTTTTATTTTATTTATATCTCAATTCTTTTATAATTTGTATGTGTCGGTGGCTATATTACCTTATGCACCGAAAGGTGCTAAAATTTTGAATATTCGAGGTGATATGTCAACACCATTCTTTGTTCCTAAGTATAGATTATTTTATTATATTTAAAGCACCGATGCTTTTATTATATTTAAAGCACCAATGAATTTGTTTTATTTAAAGCACGAATGCATATAACCTATTAAAAAACATTGATTTCTATATTATGACACCCACCATTTTGTGAGTTCATAAGAATATAGTGCACCGATATGTATGTATTTTAATTAATTGTTTTCTTTTTAATTTTGAATTAATCATCTCAAAATAAAATATTTTTTATAATAATATTGTTTATTATATTTACATTATTACATTTTGATATAATAATTGCATTAATGTGTTATCAAATGGATTACACCTTTGTTATTTGTAAAAATGTAAATCATCCACATATTATTTAATCAACAACGCAACATTTTACAACATTTGACAATGCAATAAAATCAGAAATACATATTATTATACATGTATAAGATACCCATGGTTATACAAAATGGGACAACCTAAAGGTCCACAATAATAAAAATGGAACCAATATGTAATTGTTACACTTATTGGTAACATGTTCTTATGCAATTCAGAGATTATGTCAACTACATTAAGAAAAATCCTTGATTTTTATAGACAAATATTCCAAAACATAGAACTTGCAGTAACATTCAATTATATTGATTTTCATTCATCACTTAAACTACTGTCATCGCTCAAGTTGTGTGCATGCCTCATTTATTAATCAGTTGTAGGAGATATTTCACTTTGGTTATTTAAACATGTTTATCTTACTCGACTTGCTTTTCATGTTCCGCCTATTCATATTCCATATACAAACAAAGAAATAAAGCGTAATAAGTAAATCTACATTATGATTGTGTAAATAAAAAAGCGTACCATAGAAATGAGTGATTCATAAAAAATAGACATGCTTTTGAAGCTATGCTTCATGTTGTGTGTCAAAATCTCTTATTTTGGATCTTCTCCATACTTTGTTTTCTGCATGTTTAGTATGCCATGACAAAGCATAGTTGATATAATTAATATAAATGTGTCTTATTGTTCCATTAATAATTATAAAACAAGAGAAGTTAAATAACATAGCTACTTACAAATTGTTCAATTAAATCTTGATACTTCAACATATACTCACAACCCTCATTTAACCTAATGTTGATCAATTATTCGGTTGGCTCTTTTTTGTATGTTAGAACTGCAGGGAAACACAAGATATACATAAGGATTTATATATTCAATATTCCTTTATTTATTATTCGATGCCCGTTAGGTTTACAACAACATGTATAAATACACACAAAGAAATATAGTAACATCTTTAGACAATGGACATGACTTTACATTAACTATATAATTAATAATTAATGGAATTTTTAATATATAATAATGTATATTACAAGTCATCCCTTCCTGAAATGATTCATCCTTGAAGCATGGGTAAAGACTAATACTTGGATCTAAACTCCTCATTTTCTTTACGGTGCCATGAACAATGTGCATGTGTTGCGTTGTAATCACAAATTCACCATGTACAAATTAACTGTAGTCCCATATAAAGAAAAACAAAAAATTGTCTTGCCCGCAAGATATGTTCTTGGAACCCTTCAAGTCTTGTTATGATCCACATCCACCTTAAACACACAGAGTCTATAGTGACCCTCACTTTCATCAAATCTCATATCATTTTATTTGATGAACGAACGTCTAATGTAAAGATGTTTAAGAATCCCATCATGAACAAATATTTCGATTTCAATGTATGATGGGAACTTCTCCCACTCATCAAAGTGTCCATTAAGATTAATAATAGCATAAATATTTCATATTCCATTAGGATTAAGATTAGCATAATCCGGTTTGAAGACAAACTCTACATTCTTTGAAACAATCCCTAAGTTTCCTAATGATCTACTATAATCTTTTCAACTATGACATTTGCGATGTGTGCTAAATCATTTCATAGAATATTTCTCATTTCCCATTCTAAGAATATCAGATATCATTATCTCTATAGTGGAATTTTCCATTATATCACCACCAGATGTGATTTGCTTTTTCCTAACCAAGATTGAACCATTTCCATCAAAATTTCCTCCTACATATGGATCAGTGTTCTTTGAATGAGATCTCTTAACTTTCACCCCCTCTTCTATGTCCTCCATGCAATTGGGTCGAGGAGGGACACCAAGAATGCGCTCTAAAAATACAGACCAAAATTGCTCATTAATTTATCAGATTGCTTCGTTCTTGTGCATACTTCTTCACAAGAATATTTGATGATTTTGTATTAGTATTCATAAATGGTAGGGTCATGATAGTTGTATTTAAAATGAGGAATTAAGGGTATTCTATTCCTAGTTGCAATAGAAATAAGCATTTCATCCTCTTTACTTTTCTTCTCATTCATATCTTTAATCTCATTTAAGAGAGATTTGGCACTCACTCGAAGCTCCTATGATCAAGATATTTATGGTAGTTCTTTGCATAAACCTTAGCCCACACTTTTTTCATGTCATCGCAACACCTAGACCATTCATATTTCTTTTGTTGAAGATGATTCGTCATCACTAGAAAGTAAACAACTGGTTCTTTCCATAAAATATCAAGTACGTCAAGTCCATGATCCCCATAAATGCATTCAATGCATTGTATATTTATAGTTGTCAAGTGGTCTTCCATTTTGATGGGACCATATCGCTTGATTGTACTATCTTTCATCTTTTCCAACAACTCTTTTATACACTTAGTTGTAGTTGGTGTGGATATTATCGACATATTCAACTCAAATCTATCATCCTCACAACAAAACATACTTTCCTCATATTGATTCTTGCGCATATGACTGAAGGAGTGATCCTCACTACTAGATGTCACAGACACTAAGTTATCATTCAATAACTTTGTTGCAAGATTAGTGTAATAACTGGAAACAAATTTCATATCTTTGAACTGTGCAAGAAAATCTACATAATCAACATCAAGGAAATGTATTTTTCCATTGGTGAATTCAACCCAAACACCATCTCCTAATGCATCCATGAAATTTTTTTGAGCCAACTCAAATTTACCATGCTCAAAATGAAGAACTTCGATGTTATTAAGTAATTCAATGAGTACTTCTCTTTTTTCTTTAGGAGAGAATTCATTCTCTTGAAAGAATCTAATGTTGTATTGGTGTATGAAAAAATCAATAACTCTCCAATACCAATCAATGCGTGTGGATCACGGGGATCTATGCGAGTTTCCTTTTTAAACATTTCTAAATTCTTCTCAGCTTTCCCTTCATGAACATTACGTGTTTCTTCTATAGGAAATGCTTCATGATTTTGTTTAATAGGAGACAACGCTTCCTGGATGAAAGGAAACACTTCCTCTAACTCATAAATTGGCTTGTTTGTGGATTTTTCTTTGTTTGGAAGAAGAGAAACATTTCTACTCAATATATATTTTTCCTTGTGATATTGATCTTTGTCTCTCTCCCTATATCTTCATTTATATTATGCCTTGATTCTCTCATTTTTCTTCTCCAGCTTTGTATCATAGTCCCTATAATTTTCCCTACCATTCTCCATCCTTAAAATTTTTGTACCTTCTCCCTCTTCTGAATCGACATCTGCAACATTGTTTGAAATCTGAGAAACAATTTCATTGAATTCATCCATAAGATTTGGATACTTTCCAAGAATGTCAGCCACTTATATTTGCAATTTTTTTCGATTAATTATGGAGTGGGTGTTTAAATCGATACATTTCAAGAAATATTGATATGTACCAAGTATCAACTTTGTTTTTACTTTCTCAAAAAATCCCCATTCCTCTGAACATAAATTTGTGATATTTTTTCTCATATGATATCGAGAAATTATTTTGAGCCATGGTATATTTGGAGATATTTTCTTAATTTCAATGGCCTTTTCCTACAACTTCTTCAACCCATCTAAAACCAACATTTCTACGTGCTGATTTACAACAGGATTTCCCCAACTGAGTGATGACAGGTTTGAGCTCAATTACCTTGTCAAGAGATTGCTTATTTTCCTTGTAGATAAACAATATGTCAATGCTATGAATAATTTAGTCCTTAGCAATGCCTATAACCAGACCCAAGAGACACCTTTTGAAAGCTGACTACATTTTTATGGTCACATAACTCTCATCCATTTGATGAGTCATGACCTTCGTAATCTTAGAAGAAGATATTGGAGCCTCTTAATCAATGATGGGTATCGAAACAAACTTATTTGGATTCATCTTCGAAGGACTATTCCCTTTGTTCACCGAACTTGAACTTGGCAAGGGATGATCGAGAGGACCATGGAATAGAAATTTGAATGTCTTGGGCTTAAGCTTGGGCAAGCACCACTTATCATACTCTAGTTTTTTTGGAGTCTCAATGGATGTAATGTATGGATGAGAAACGTAGGACTGTGTTATGGTCTTCCATGCAAGAATAGATTCCATGGCTTGCCGAAGAATGAATCGGGGGATTTTATTCCCATTCACTATTGCTAAGAGATTGATTCTTATGTCATTGTAATATCTATGCCACTCTACTAATCCTTCATTCAATTTGTCAATTTTTTAATCCACCGAAGTATTTATTGCAACAATTATTTCACTTATAAGAATCGTACAAAATTATTTAATACCTTCAATCAGTTCCAGAGTGAAGGGAGGCTTGTTGTTATGACCCAAGGGGGGCATATATATGGCTAAATGTATATGATATGGTCCTAAAGGTTCATGTAATGTGTAAATGCATATGTAATAGGGTCGACCTAGTAATAAATGGGCCTCAAGTGCAAGTGTGAATAACTATATATAAGAGATCATGTATTCATTATTAACGAGTAAATTGGGAAGTATGAAAGGTATTTAGTTACTTGGAGGGTGTTCCCCTATTCTTTAAGGAGTTATTGTGTAACTTATATATATTGGAGTTGTGCTCCACTCTCACATTCTGTACATGGTGTGTACTTTTGTTATTTTATGATATTTTGAGCATGCCCCCCTTGGGTTATAACACTTGTCGTTTGATCCTCCTTCCTTTTTCTCTGGTTCTCGACCTTTTTCTATGATATTTTCATTGTTGTGCATAGTGTGAATTATTTTAACCTTGTATTTTATTTTTATATTAATACTTTAATATAAAGTAATTAAATATTATCTCCCAATTTTCAAAACACTCCTTATGAAATACTTCTCCTTCTATATCTCTTGACTTTGATTTCTTCCTTTTACTTTCTCTCTCCAATGATATCATATATATATTTAAAATAAAAACCATGTGAGGCAATACCATGAGCTAATGGTTTACCAAAACCATCGACCTTTAAACCACCAACAGTAAAACAAATTGTAGCCTTCCTTATTCTCTCTCTTTTTTTCCCCTTTTTTACTTCTTTTCCTTCTAGTATCTTCCCAATACCATGGGCAATTACCATGGCTTTTGTGAAACCATGCTATGACACCAATTGCAAGGAAACTTGAGATAAATATAAGGATTTATATATTCAATATTCATTTACTTATTATTCGATGTCCATTAGGTTTACAACAAACTTGTATAAATACACACAAATGAATATAGTCACGTCTTTAGACAATAAACATGATTTTACATTAACACTATAATTAATACATTAATGATATAATCAATAATTAATGGAATTTTTAATATAAAATAAGGAATATTACAAGCACCTATTAGAAAACATCCATGGACACGTGTAAATTAATTATTTAAATATAAAGATCACAACAAATATGAAATCTTAAGTAACACCAAAAACATAAGTACTCACAAACTTTTCGATCAACCCTTTTCTTCCTTATCATCATGTCTCGGTTGTTGATTGAGTTCCATTTTTTTTCTTTTTTGCAAGAAAATAATTGAAAATCAATATTTCATATGATAATTAAATTATATGTTATTAAAAGAATAAATGAATGATCACATACCTCGGATGCACGTTGTTGTTGGCATGCCTCCTCCTGTGATGCAATTGTGTTCATTTCTTTAATCATCCCCTTGTACACTTTTTTGGACATTCCTATCAACATGTGTTGGTTATCCCCTCGTTTGTTGCTTGGAATTTTCTTAATCTTCCTAAAAAACAAAAGAGAACATCATTTTTTTCTTTAAATCGATATGAAAGTAAATATAGCAAAAAAAAAAAATTTGGTAATTTTTGGAACATATTATACAAAAACATGTTCAGTAATAATACATTTTAAATGATTCTTTTTTTATTGTAAGTTTTTTCTCTTGCAAGTGTCACAGGTTTCATTGACCATGGATCTGGAAACACTTTTTGTATTTTATGTATAACTTGATTCTTGGATTCATTGGATTTATTTTTGTATTGTAAGTGGAAAGTATGTCTATACTTTTTTTCCACTATATCCCTCTAAACTCTATAAAACAATTTTCCCCTCTCATTAACTTCAAGCACCACTCTAGATGAACTAATGACCAAGTCTTCATCATCATTTAAATCCTTAAGAATTGTTGTCCTCTTAGGAAAAAAGTCAATTCCCTCGCTATCAATGCCTACATAACATTAAAAAAAATGTGAAATCAAGTGTTTAAAACTTATTAATGATTAATGTTAAGAAATTCATTTTTAGTAAAAATTCAAAGAAAAACTTCATGTTGATTACATTTCGACCCACCTAATTCCTCTCTTTGCAACATTTCCCTAAATATTTTATGCCCTTTTTCACTTAGATTGCGAACGATCTTATTGTGTTTCTTCAGGATTTTTCTTTGCATGACACACATTAACCAATACACATCATTAATTTAATCTTAAATATTCTTCAAATATATTAAATTTTTAATAAAACTTAAAGAACTTACCTCCATCTATTGTTAGGATGAGCTACCATTTATCTCGTTGTAATAAGATGTTTTCCTTGAACTTCTATTGACCATCTTATATAAAATAAAAATCAAGAATCATCAGATATAGAAATTATGAATTTTTTATACAATCTAATATTTTGGTGTGCATTATTGGTGTTAAACATATATACGCACCGATGCATACTATTAGTCATTGCACACTACTAATCCATACACACATGATACTAAAATTAATACTATTTATATTTTCGACAAATCGATGCTTTTGATAGATATATGTGCCTCGTGTGTTTTTTTATATAGAGAGCACCAGGGAAATATTGTTGTACAGTATGCTCCGAAAAACTATACATTTAAAAACACTTTGTATGTATAAACACTTAGCAAACTATACATTTAAAAATTTAAATTTGTTTTCAAATCGGTGTGCCATATAGTTTAATGTGCATCGATGCACTATATACGTAAAAACACATTGATTCTAATTTTATCGACAAAATAGAAATGCAAAACTCCACAATTAAAATTTATAGATATTTTTCTTTGCAGAGGTTCTAACATAGGTCACGGTTTGGTGCATTTCATAGTGTAGTGCATGGATGCATTTTATATATACAGACGCACCAATGTGTAAGAAAATAATTAAAAGCACGGATGAATTTTAATATCAAATTCATTCACGTATTAATGATGGTTTTGGCTCAAATATAGGGAAAAAAAGGTTATAATATCAAATGGCCAATTCTTTGAATTCTAAGTCATTCCATATCATTGCAAGTTTGTCAACTACTCTCCCACTATTTGAGGTAAGTCTATATTTTATTTATAATTCATTTATCTGATTGAATTTATGTCATTTATACACATGCATTTGAATAATTGTTCATTGAATTTTGTAGGATCATAATTCAAGATTGAGTTTGGATGTGCAAGATATTCCACTAGTGCAAAAATGTCGCAAACTCTTATCAAAAGAAATATACCACAAGAAAATGTTTGATGAAAATGGACCACTACTTTACCCAACCAATTGTTACATGATATCTTATAGTAACTTGCAGCCTGGGTCAACTGTATTACACTGTGAATTAGATCTCTTTTAGGACACAACAATAGTATGTGGTCTGGTCCTGTTACACATTATTTTGGTCACCCCAGTGATCCATTGACAAACATGTGTTCATGTTCCCAAAATGAGTCTTTCTCCATGAAGAATGTGACTGGCTTTCTCTTATCAAAAACCCTATTAAGGAAGCTCGTCACAAACTTCACTATACATAAGGTGAGATGATGCCTGATAGTCACCCCTTGTTCTAAAAATGGGTTGTGATGTCTCCACAGGATGCTCTACAGCTAGGGTGCGACGATGTCAAAAGACTAAGAAAAGGTCAAATTTCACGAATTTCTAGAAGGGGATCTTCTAGAAGATGAGGTGGCATTCGAATGGTTTGGATATTAATTGCTTCTCTGATTTTGTGGGATCATCCTAATCTCTTGAACCATCTCTCTTTCCCTTATATAAAGAGGGATACCTCATGGAAAAGGCTAAGGTTGATTCAAGCAAGATTAATATTGAATAGGCTAAGAATTGGATGAGGAATTCTGCTTTAGTTCATACTTGAGGGATTCATTTCAGTTCATCGAGTATTGTGTATCTTCTTCATTCAAGGTTGGAGCAAGTGTGTGTGTTAGAGAAAAGGGCCATCGGAAGGGGACCTTTCCAAATCAAGGATTTTGGTTGTAATCTCCACTTTCATTTAATACGATACAAAAATATGTTTCTTTCCCATAAAACTATTCTTGTTTTATTGTATGATTCCTTGATCACATACATAAGTTCTTGTTGAGAACATTGTGTTGATTTCACTTTGGTTGGTTTGTGTTCCCTTGCAGATTCAATATCACAAGAGCATTGAAGTGGAGCTAAGATGACAATGGCAAGAGGAAGCAACATTTAAAAGGTATGTTTCCCATCTCTTGTTAATTAGTAAACTCAATGATTAGAACTTAGGGAAAGTTTCATGTTATATTTTGTTTTGTTCTAGTTTCCAGTGGGATCTAGGGAGATCATTTTATGTCTGCATTTACCGATTAATCCTATAACAAAATTGGCAACCATACTGGGGATTTGAATATCTTTTTCATTTTTTCTTTCCATTTTCTTTAACAAGCCTCTTTTTGCTTGAATTCATTCTCTGAGTCTATAGTTGCACTATACTCGCACTATACTCTATACTCATCCTGCGATGACCCTCTAACGTCACGTCCTTATTGTGAAATTCAGTGTGGCAGCATCGCATTGTGTCCTTCTGGTAGCCTGTGACGACCTTCACTCGTCACACCGTGCCCTATTGTCAGCCTGTGACGACTCCTATAGGATTTTTTGGAGTGACTCATTTATATTTTTTCACCCAGTTTTTCCTTAGTTTCCTGGGGGGGACTTATGATACCAGTGTTTGATTGATTTATGAGTTTAAATATTGTTGTTGATTGGTTTTCAGTTATTGAAAGCATTTCTTTATAAATTTTGCAAGTTTTTTGCTTTTGATCTTTTTCACAAGGATATAATCTTTGGATCTTGATCTAAGTGCTTGTTTGACCAAGGATATTTGATTTATTTGCAGTTTTGGATTGACATTGCTTTCCATATTGTTTGTTGATTGAGAAACATCTTTTGTTTGCATTTGACAAAAATCTTTTCAATCATTTCATTTTTATCTACATTATGATTTTCATTTGGGAATTGTGTTGAATGTGTTGATTTTCTTGGATTATGCTTTCCTTTCATCATTATATCTCTAATCGGATTTGGGAATGGAAGAACTTAGTTCATTTATTATTTTTAGTAATCTTTGATAAGAAAAAAAATTGCATTCAAATTGTTTTTTAGAGAACATTGGAAATTTTTATAGCCTTTGATTATTTGGAATTGTGTTCATTCAAGAAATGAGAAATAGTCACATATTACTCAGATTTTACACCACACAATGACCCAGACGTCAGGATATTGGATGAACAGGTTTTCTTGAACATTAGGTGATCATACTTGCATATGGTGGCCTGTCGAACCTCAATTTCACCCTACATCGAAACCCTAGGATGGATAATTGACCACACACATGCGATGAAATGCATGGTCAATAATGGGGAGTTCTAATGTGTTGGTGTATTCCTCCCCGTAGAGGTACAAAAATAATACAAACTCATATACCTAAAGGAGAGATTGAATACATAATTTGTGGTCATGTTTAATGAATTTTATGGCATCAACAGGTTACTGGCCTCATGGTGGAAAGAAGATAAGAAGTTCACAAACAGGATCAATGTATGGTACATCACAATAAACCTCATAGAGCCTTATTTATATTTAATGGATTTAATCTGTCGATTGTATGGGTAAAAAGATTGGTCAAAGTTCTTAGAATCGTGGGTGCCCTTGGCATATATAATGGCAATCTCCGGGAGCAGTTTCAATTGGGGAGCCATCATTTCCAAACAACTGAGCATCAATATTTTACAGGCCCAGACACCAAAGTATGGAGAAACACTAGTTTTCCACATGGAATCATACCTGTTGAACGTAATCTACGCAAGAAGCGTTTTCACATGTATGAATTTAGGATTCCATGTTGCTAAGTTATCCATGTGTGTTTATTTCATCATTTTGTGGGATATAGTCACATATTACCTAGATTTTACAACACACAATGACCCAGACATCAAAATATTGGGTGACCAGGTTTTATTGAACATTAGGTTATCATACTTGCATATGGTGGCCTTCTGAACCCCAGTTATGCCGTGTATCAAAACCCTAGGATGTATAATTGACCACACAGAAATGATGAAATGCATGGTCAATAATGGGGAGGGCTAATGTGATGGTGTCTTCCTCCCAATAGAGGTACAAAAATACTACAAACTTAGAGACCCAAAGGAGAGATTGAATACATAATTTGTGGTCAGGTTTTATGAATTCCATGACACCAACATATTACTAGCCTCACGGTGAAAAGAAGATAAGAAGTTCAAAAATAGGAGAAATGGATGGTACATCACGGTAAAACTCATATAGAGTTATATATATTTAATGGCTTTAATCTGCCGATTGTATGGGGGAAAAGATTGCTCAAAATTTTCATAAGCGTGGGTGCCCTTTCCAAACAATTGAGAATCAACATCCTATAGGCCCAGACACCAAAGGATGGAGAAACACCAGTTTTGCACATGGAATCGTACCTGTTGGACATAAACTGCGCAATAAACGTTTTCACATGTATGAATTTAAGCTGCCATGTTGATGAGTTACCCATGCATGTTTATTTCATCATTTTGTGGGAAAATAGGTACAATTTTTTTTACTCCAAGATAAGTGATGATTTCATAGCCCGAGTGTACTTCATTATACTTAGAAAATAATTCCCAAGGCTTTCAGCGACAGCCAAAAATGTGATTTCCAAAGTGTTCCACTGCTATTTTGAAGAAACAAACACTTATATCAGAGTGTTCGGGGCTACTGGCGCACCACACCTACTCCCTGTTCATGTCCCAGACCATCTCATTTTGGGATAAATTTGTTACCAGACCATTCTGCAAGGCTATAATTCCTCTTTGGTAAAGGATAAGAAGAGGGATTTCATACCCTATGCTCTTCATATCGGGTTTTACATGGTAAAAGACACTGCACATGTGAAACAAGATGGATTGAGACAGCTTGAGTATCGGTTCCCCAAAAGCCACTTTCAAAAGCATAATCCAAAAGGCCTGGTACTCTGACACACATCGCAGGTGTCCTCATCTTGGCCATATTCTCATTATATCTTTGAAGATGAGATCTTTACCGAGGGCGCCCAAGACTAGGAGGAAGTACTCTATAGAAGGGATAACCCAAATATGAACAAATTCAAATCAATTACCACGGATGAACAAGTTGAGACTATAGAGCACACTGATCAAGAAGCCATTAGCGTAAGAGAATAAACTCAAGCAGCAAAAGCAGTCGAGGCACAAAGAAGGGAGATATTGTTACTAGAAGAAGCCGAGAGAGATATGCAAAGATTAGGGGAATATCCACCACTCAATCACTTATAATTCATCAATGTGTTCCATGATGAATGTAATGAAATTGTTGGCATATTGTTAAGTCAATGGGTAAGTTCAATAAATTTCTTTAGCTAGAAGTTGAAAAAGAACAATGGATGTATTCTTCTTATGGTTTGGATTAGCATGCAATTGTGTAGTCACTTATGCATTATATGCATTATTTTTTTTATAATGAGTTCATTTTGTACATATACCATTAGGCATTGAAGTTCATCAATACTCAGGTGAAGTTAAACCAATGATATGAGACATGGCTTGAGTTTCTATCAATATATGTTTGTGTTGAAGCACGAGTTTAAAAAAGAGAACATGTCACATATTCCCCAAGTAGGATATTGTTTATTTTGTCAAGGATGAAGGATGTACAATTATATTTGAGTCATTCAAGGCTCTATATGAGCATGACAATAAGTTTACACTAATTGCATAGAAGTGAAAAAACTCGACAATTTGGGATAAAATAACACAACTGGATTACCTTTTTGCAAGATGGTTATTTGTTCAATGTAAATAAATTTTGTATCCCTAAATGATTGATCTAAGAGAGCTTGACCACATAAATGCACAATCAATAAAGAGGGAGCACATAATGTTGACAATGATTGTTCCAGGTATTTCTTTACATTAATTTTTTTAATGTAACATTTTCATTTGTTTCAATTTTTTCATAATATCTTTTGTTTATTTATTTACTTATATATATTACATGATATCATTCCTATAGTAATTATGTGTAATTTCAAACAATTAGGTAAGTACCAGGTTAAAGATATGAATGTATATATCGAGCCTCTTATCGACGCGCTAATAAAGTTATGGGTTGGCATCACAATGTATGACATATGTAAACCAATCGGGGAGAAGGAATACTTTTATGGACAATTCATAATGCCCCTAGACTAACACATTTTTGTGGTATGTGGAATTCTAATATTTCTCTTTAATACTATATAATTTTTTAATGTTGTCATGGTGCATGTTTAATTTTTATCAATCTCATCATATAATTGACATTAATCCATTTGTTGCAGGTCTTCAAACAAAGGGTAAATTTGCATGTCCACTTTGTGGCCCTAAGATGAAGTATCGTCATTCAAATATTTTAGGAAAGATGGTGTTTGATGAGTATAGGCACCTTCTTCCTAAGAACCATAGGTATTGTACTACTGAAAAAACATCTTTTCAATGGGAAAGAAGATACTGGTTTAAAACCATGAAGAATGACACCTCACCTATGGAGGTTGGAATATAATAGAAATCATCAAGGTACTCAATTTCATAATGTATCGTAGATCACGTAATGTTTTGAATGTTTATTTTAATCATTGAATTTATTTTACCGTATTTGATAATGATTTTTGTGATTTCTTTTATGCTTCATGAAGGCCACAATCATCATGAAGGTATTAATAATGGACTTCCACAAGGAATGAAATGTTATCTTGCTCAATTCATGAGGTTTCCCTACTATGAGGAGCTAAAAATAGCTCATTTGTTTGATACAATTCATAACGGGAAGAATGTGACTAAAACGTTATGGTGAATCATAGATGGTAGGAGGGACAAAGAAAAAATTGTAAAACTTTGTACTGACATTCAGGAAGCCAATCATGCAATGTGAAGTGTGATACGATATTCAAATAGATCATATGCAGTACTAGACCGAAATAACCTTCCATGGTTATTAACAGAGAAACAAAGCAATGATGTAAAAGGGGTCATTCAAAGAATTAAATTTCCCATGTGTTTTGCTTCAAACATAAATAATATATTAACGAAGAAAGGTGAATTTGGTGGGGTAAAA
>JASDQU010196630.1:4558-19547 GCA_032191745.1 Picea mariana | reverse complement strand
CAACTTCACTGAGATCTGACGGTCAACGGTACTTCGCGATTCTCCTCTGTGGACTCTAGCCGTCGATTCTCCTCCTTGAGGATTTCTTCCGCTCACTCTAAACCTTCTTCCTGTTCAAACCTTCTCCTGGATCCTTCTCCCAAGAATCACAAAGGAACTACCCCTCCTGAGCTTGTCAACTCTGACTTCTTCAGAGACTTTGCGCACACTACTCGCGCTCGACCTTCAACAACTCTCAAAGTGTTGAGTCCTCCAGACTCTGTGCACTTCCGGCAACATCAGTCTATGCCTTCCTTTGCTCAGACTAGCCACTGAGACTTCCAATTCAGCTTGCGCTTCTCCTGCACGTCTCTACCAACCCAAATTCACTTCTGGGCAAATGAGAACAAGGGTTTAACTATCTAGCCTCATCAATGCACTCTATGTGGACGAATTCGACTACACTCTATGCAGGAATCTCCTGGCTCAGACAGAGAAACAATTGAAACTCATTCTCTTTTCTCTCAGATTTCAATTAAACCTCTGAAATCACATGCACAACATATTCAACACAAATGCATACAAGGAAAAACATACATTCAAGAACATATAAACAACATAACCCCAGAGAAACAACACCAGACATGAAATTGAATCAAAGACTCTCTTCTATTAATTCAACCTGTACATGGGTGTTCTCCACAAGTTCTCTGCTTGTTCTCTCTTCTTGCTCCTGTGTCTCCATATGTTACAATGTACAAAGGAGGGTGTCTATATCCGTTTTCCCTCTCAAAAACTGGAACTATCAAATCTACAATTAAATTCTTATCTAACAACATTAAATCTATTAAATGCCTTCTTATCTACTAAGGACGAGAGCTTAAAGGCTCAAGATCCCCTTTTACAATACAAGTGCGCTTCTTTATGAATGCCTTCATTAAAGAGCGGCGCAACAACTTTCAAAGCATTTTCAAAATGCGTGCTGGCGCTGTCCAGCTGTTTCCTCTCAATGTGTTGGCTCGCTTGATGTGTTGTGGATGCTCCTGCATCAAGAATGTTCTAGTTATAAGAATGCTTGCAAATGAAAAATTGTTTGTAATTGGAGTTATAAGGGTTTGTTATTTATTTGAAGACTTTTTGTAAAGGTGTTATAAGGAGTTTTTTGGAAGTTATAAGGAGTCCTCTTAGACCAATCCTAAATTGAATAAGGGGGTATTAGTATCTTTGTGTGCGTCTAAGTCATTGGTCATCTCTCTTCCATATTCTGCATAATGGCAAGAATTGAAGAAATATTTACAATATTGTGCACATTAATTAACTCAACTACAGAATCTACAATTGCAATAAACAAGTGCACTCTCAGCACAGTGATTACTTGTTTACAAGTAACACACATGAAGATTGATATGTTCAAACTTCAAAAAAAAATGTTATCTGATGAGTTAAATCTCCTTCGACACCAACAATGTGATTTCGACAAACAAAATGACATCAAGGATGAGAATAATGAAGACGCTCAGTTGACTATTCATGACACTCATAAACATGAAGATGAGTTGGATAAAGTCCCAATGTCAGAAAAAGTTGTGGATAAATGTGGCAAAGAAATTAGAATTGTTCAACCATGGGAAGAATTATGCTTTAAATGAAATCGATATGGAATAGGATATGAAAAAGATGTTGACAACCTTTTTCATAATCCTAATTATTGCGAGCATGTTTTCTTTGTGAGTGGAGGTGTTTTGAATGATGATAAGAAGACATAACTTGAGTATATTGGTAAGAAACATGTACAGGATATACAGGATATTGTTGATGATGGTGTTGCTACAGATATTCCACATCATGATAATTGGTCGGATAAAGAACCCATACAGTGCAAACATTGTCACAGGTTTGGCCATGTTAAGTCAAATTGTTATGATCTTAACCCATGCAAATTTTGTAGGAAGACAAATCACCTCTCAGTAAGGTGTCAAAAGCGCAAGCGGAAACATATTCATTTTGAATGGTTAGGAACTTGGCATTGGCGTTTGGAAGCCAATTTATTGGAGAGTTCTTATTGTCGGATTTATACACAAGTACAATTGTACTTGATTGGAGATATTTCTACAGTTGACGGACATGAACGTTTTTCAATATTGGATGATATAGGGTATGTTCGGGCCCAATTGATGTATTCTTTGTGGTGAACCAACCTAGTTCACTATGTAAATATCCAGTATAAATAGGGCAGTACGCAATAATCCATTTAAAGATAGTAAATATATTTGATAATTAATGTATAAGAATGAATAAGACAATCTTACAAATGAGGAATGAGGACTTGTATATATACCCACGCAAGGGTGCCCTTTACCAATAGACATGTCCTTTGATACATGTCCTTCATTATTAATAATTATTATTTAATCATTATCTTATTAATATCTACTTTATATGTATATTTATGTTCATAACATTGCCTTCCCCTTAAAAATGCTTTGTCCTCAAAGCATATTAATGAAAGGCTTAATGACTTTTTCTTTGACTTGTAATGTCCTTTCATCCACTGTTCTAGGAGCTGTCGTAGTTGATGATACCAAACGCTATGAGTGATGAAGAGCTGAGAAGAATCATCGAATTCTGAAAGAGTCTGCCCACCCTAGTTCGATCTTCTGCGAAATTGGGTGTTTATAGGGTTCTCATCTTAAATGACATTGATATTTTGATTGGTTTAGATATCTTCTCTTATGATTTGGATGTCTATAAGGAGTACTTATAAAATTATTTTTCCTTATCATACTTGTAGCATTTTCTTCTTTTAACTTCGATATATGATTTTTTTCATGCATTCATATTGCCTTGTTAATGGCTGAATTTTGATTAGTATGTATATTTGGAGCTTCAATCGTTTGTACTTCGACACCTAACGTTGTCTTTTTTTTAGTTGATTTTGCATCTTCTTGAGCGATACTTTCTTCATTACCTGATTTGTTGACATCTTTAATGTCTGGATATTCAAGTTTGTCTTCTTTCAACTTTCTGATTTGTTCTAGTAGCTCCTAATTAAGGTTTTTCAAACGAGAAATTTCTTCTTCTTTTTTTGAGAGGTTCTTCTGATTAAGGTTCTTCAAATGAGAATTTTCTTCTTCTTTTTCTGAGAGGTTCTTCTTCAATTCGTTTTCGAGATCTTCCTTTTCTTGTTCTAATTTTTTTCCATATTGCTTCTTAACCTTAGCCTTCTTGATTTGGGTGAGTAATTTTTTATTGTGGTCTTTTAAGCGAGAAATTTCTTTGGTTTTTTCTGTGATAACTTTGTCAAATTATTTTTGCATCCCTTGCATTGCTTTTTTATTTTCTTGAAGTATTACTTTTGAGATATTGTTAAAGTCTTCTAGTGTTACTAGCTCCGATGTCGTGTCCTGTAATGTTATCATTTTCTCCTTATAGGGGAATGTTACAAACTTGTTCTCTATGTTTAATATGAAGGTACCTAGACTTTTAAACCAGGGTAACCTGAGGACAATGTCAACTTCTTCTTGATACATAGTTGTAACATAGAATTGAGATGTATACTCATATTCATCAGTCGTCACTTGTAACTCCTTAATTAAAAAATAATCTTCTTTTTCAATTAACATAGTTACCGACTTAATGAGAACTGTGACCTCAAAACGAGAACTCTGGCCCTTAAAACCCATATTTTTGCGTAAAAAACATGAAAATCAACCCCCAAATCAAAAAGTGGTGCTACCAGTAGCACCCTTTTTTTAAATGTGGTCAAAATCAACACCTGAATCAAAAAATGATGCTACTTAAAAAAATTGTTTTTTCCTGAACGTGAAAATCATATCTATTTACTACCTAATTGAAATTGTGATATTGACAACAAAACCCTATGTAAATAAACAACCCAAAATTGGACTCCAAACGGTCCCTTGAAAATTTATTTACAAAAATTATTTTTTATTTTTTTAATTTACATTAAAAAACAAATAAATAGAAAGAACAAAATCTTCACAAATAAATATTTTTTTTAAATGACCAAAAAACACATTTAAAAAAAATATATTATAAATTCAATTAAAAATAAATAAAAAGATTAAAAAACAATGTGAAAAAGAAAAATAAATAAAAAGAAACCAAAAAAAAATTAAAAATTTCCTCCAAAAACAATAATTTAAAAAATAATTATATATATTTTTTTACAAAAGAATCATTAAAAAAACCTTTAAAATGTAATTTAAAAAAAAATAAAACAAAAAATACTTTAAAAAGGCAAAAAAAATTAACAAAATTCAACAAAAAAATATCTAAAATAAAAAAGATTAAAAAATCTTGAACTAAAACTTTAAAATTAAAATAAAAGACAAAAAGTTCAAAAATATATATTTTAAAAACAATATTTAAATGAAAACAAAACAATTTTAATAAAATCAATAACGAAATAATAAAAAGAAAATTTTAAAAACCATTTTTAAAATAAACTTCTAAGCATATTTAAAAAAAAAAAAAATACAATTTTGCAATTGAAATAACATAAATTTTTAATTAAAATTAAAACAAAACAAAAAAATTACAAACCTACATATTATTGGGTTGTCGTGGGGGGCGATTCCCAGCATCACCCCAGTCCCTAGGGGCTTAGCCTTGGTCCCATAGGTCCAAGGCTTAGCCTATGGGGGCTGGGGTGATGTCAGGCATCACCCCAACCCCCAGGGGCTAAGCACTGGTCCCACGGGGCCAAGGCTTAGCCTGTGGGGGCTGGGGTGATGTCAGGTATCACTCCAGCCCCTATGGGATAAACCCTGGTCCCACGGGTCTAAGGCTTAGCCCCTAAGGGCTGGGGTTATTCTTGACATCACCCCAGCCCCCACGGGCTAAGCCTTGGCCCCGTGGCACCAGGGCTTAGCCACTAGGGACTGGGGTGATTCTTGAAATAACCCCCCATGGCACCCACGACACCCATGTTGGTTGAGCGTCGTGGGGGTGATCTCAGGCATCACCCCAGCCCCTGAGAGCTGGGGAGATTCTGGGCATCGCCCCAACCCCCAGGGGCTAAGCCTTAGCCTCGTGGGACCAAGGTTTAGCTCCTGGGGGCTGGGGTGATGTCGGGCATCACCCCAACCCCCAAGGGATAAACCTTGGTCCAATGGGGCTAAGGCTTAGCCCTTGGGGGCTGGGGTGATGCCCGACATCACCCCCCATGGCCTCCCATCACCGGTGCATATGTTTTTTTTAATTTGTTTGTTTTTTCATAAAATTTTACATATTTTTAAGTTTTTTAATAAAAAAATATTTTTTTTTGTAATTTTATGTTTTTTTTTTTAGTTTTTTCTAATTTTGTATTAAATTTTGTAGTTTAAGTGTGTTAATTTCTTTTTTTTTAATATATATTCTTAATTGTTCTTTGTGTTTTTTTAACTTTTCCAAAGTTTTTAGGCCATAAATTTGGTTTTTTACCTTGTTTTTTTGTTTTTTTTTTCTAGATTTAGCTTAGTTTATATATTTGTTTTGATTTTTGTTTTTTGTTTTTTGTTTTTTTTTCCTCTTTAGTTTTTTAAGTTTCTCTTTGATCTTTTTTATTATCTAAATTTGTTTTTTTATTTTATTTTTAATTTCAGTGCTTTTATTTTTCTTAGTTTTCTCAGTTTTTAATTTATAAAAAAAAAATGAATTATATTTTTTTGTTAAATATTAAAAAATAGTGTTATTTAACTACAATTTTTTTCCATGTATTGAAGTAAAGGTAAACAATGTGTTAAGAATGGTGTTTTCCACTATATGTTAAAAGTATGGAACAATAAATTAATTAAGAAGACACAATTATATGAAAAATCATAACTTCAAAAAAGTAATGGTAAAAAATATTTTTAAGATTGAAAGAAGGATGGGAAAATGACTAAAAACACCATTGAATAAACAAAAAACAAAAAAAAATTGAAAAAAATGAAAATAGATGAAAAATAAGCATTTAAAAAAAAATGTGTAAACATTGTGGATTGAAAAATTTTAAATATCGAAAAAACACCTAAAAAGGGAGAGGGGGTGCTACCGGTAGCACCATTTTTAAAAACGGGGTAAAAAATTGGACCCCCCAAAAAATGAGAACTCTGTAGAGTTCTCGTTAAGTTGGTAACTATGTTAATTATATTCGGCTCTGAAATTAACAATTGATTTGCCAAATCGATATTCATGTAATTTTCATTATAGTCCAAGCTGATAATGATGTTAACCTCTCTTCCTTGAATACTCCCCTTTAATGTAGAAAACCCATAATATGAAATTGGGTAACCTTCATAAGAAAATCTTTCTTTCGTCAATTTTTTTGCGATATTTCACTAAACTTGGCACCTTTATGATTAAATATTATTTTTATAATATCCTTTTTTCCGATAAATGACTTTTATAATAATATATTCACTTTTGTCACCTTTCCTTTTTTTTATTCTTTTCCTTAAAAGTTATATCACTGACTTTAAAAATATATCGACTTTTAAAAGAATAATAACCTTATATTTCACTTTAAAAGTACTTTAATACTTATTTGAACCTTTAATATTTTAAAGCCCTTTACTACTTTAATACTTATTTACTACTTTGGCTTATAAAGTAGAACCTTTACTTTAGTTGAAGCTTATATGTCCAAATGAAACTAATATTAGCCGTATTTGTATGTTTCACTTTTTATTTTTACATAAAAAATTTCACCGGTACACAACCTTTTTCTCACCGGTACATAACCTTAGGTAGAGTCATGACCTTTAATGTGAAATCAATTAAGTTGATCATTCAATTGCAAAATGAACGGACCGGTGTTTGTACGGATGCACAAATGCGAATTTGTATGGTTCTGGTTGCTGGGATTGGATAAAGATGATTGTACGAAAGATTGTACGAAGGAACAATGACTGCAAATAGAAATTATCAGTGGTTTTACGACGCATGTAGAACAATGACGGTACATACGAAAGTACAACTGAAAAAATAATTGCGCCTAGTGCAGAGTACGGCGGTAGTGAATGCATACTACTAACTGTGGCTGGTAGTGAATGTTGACTACTAACTGCACAGATTGAAAAAATGGTGGGTGTGTAGGGCAATTTGTTGTTGCTGGTAAATTTTTCTTATGGTTACATCTCACACTTTTCTTATGTGCATTAAATTCCAAGAATTTTGATATTTATCAGAACTATGCAGTAACAGTGATTTTACATAAAAATAACAATTCTTTCTTCTTTTTTTTCTTTTCTTTTTTTGCATTGATTGCTTTGCAACATAATGGTTTAGTTCTGCTCCCTTTTTTGGTTCTATTTTTTTATCTCTCTTATTTTCTTTGCAGTGGAGTAATTGTTTCTCCAATAGAATTCTAAATTTTTAATAGCCAAAGGCTTGATTTTGGTTAAAGACCAAAGTTCAGAGAATTATGAATAATGGGGTGGGGCCAAAGGCCAGATCAGACAAAATCTGATAAGGAAAATGGTCAAAGGCTGGATCATCGAAAGTGCCCAAGAAGGGAACTGATCTTTTTCTCCACTATAATTTCTGATTTTCAAATTTGATATTTCTCTAATTTGCAGTGGAATAGTTTATTTCCTCAACAGAATTATGAGTTTTATAAGGCCACAGGCCTGAGTTGGTCAAAGACCCAATTTCATAGAAACTCTGGAATTTTTTGTGTGTGGCTACAAGCCTATATGGCCAATGGTTAGGACCAGCAAAATGAATGCTCTGATACCACTGTGGTGAACCAACCTAGTTCACTATGAAAATATCCAGTATAAATAGGACAGTACGCAATAATCCATTTAAGGATAGTAAATATATTTAATAATAAATGTATAAGAATGAATAAGATGATCTTACAAATGAGGAATGAGGGCTTGTATATATACCCACACAGGGGTGCCCTTTACCAATAGACATGTCCTTTGAGACATGTCCTTCATTATTAATCATTATTATTTAATCATTATCTTATTAATGTCTACTTTATATGTACATTTATGTTCATAACAGTCTTTGAGTTGAAGATTGAGTCTTCAGACTCAGTCGGAAGACAGTTTGATTAACCTTTTCCACTTTACATTGTGAAAGCGTACACATTTGTTCCAGTAGTTTATACAGGAGCTGGATCTCTTCTTGGTCATACTTGTGAATGACGGTCAACAGAATTTGAACCACTTGTCCCTAACAAAGGGGAAATCTAAAGTTTTCAATCAGGTTCCAAGTTAAGTTTGATTTAGAGCCTGTGAACAGATGATCAAGTATGCAACCTAATTTCTGGTATGCAGTCTTGTTCCTAAACATATTTTTGTTGATATTCTTTGTGGTCAGCTTAAAACCACCAATTGAGTAGAAGACATGAAGTTCTGCTTGTTACATTTTCAGATTTTTGAGCCTTGAGCTCTTGTTAGTTGATGGTCAACTTAAACCATACCATTTAGTAGAAGACGTCATCTTCTACTAGACATTCAGTTTGTGGTCATCCCGAAATCACCAAATGGGTTTGTGGTCACCCTTAAACCACCAATTTAGTAGAATACATCAGCTTATGCTATTTTTTTTAGAGTTCAAAGAGCATCTTCAGCCAACCCTCTGAATATTCGCTTGACACATTGTTGATTGTCAAGTAGTGGCAATTTTTCAAGCAAGAACGAACTTATGATTAAGGGGGGATGTTAAAACTCTAATCATAAGTTAGTTAGTTTACCTAAATTTTATACAGTTACATGACAGTTATGGTATTTTTTCTCATTGATGAATATAGAGTATGCCTTTTCTGCCAGTATTTATTTATCTATGTTCATCATGGTTTCTTGATTGCTTAAGTTATTTTCATTATGTTTATGTTGGTTTATTCATTATGAATCTAACACTTGGAGCTTAAACAGGGCCAACAATGTTTGCTTAGTACATGATTTATGTTCAATGAAAAAACTAACAAAACATTTACTGTTACAAACAGAAAATCGTTATTTTTGTTGTGATAATGGGAGCACAGAATGAAAAGGAGGTCAGGCTTGAGGATAATTCTGAGCAAGGACCTATTAGAGATCCTGGACAGAACAGTGAAGGAATTTTCGCCACCTAGGTTATGGAAACCATGAGAAACCTCATTGTGGAACTGTAAGTTTTCAAGGCAGACAATGAGAAACTGAAAAAGGCACAACAAGAATAGCAAGAAATAAATAAAGTACTGCTACGAAGCATAGTAACAAAGAAGAGCCCAAAAGACAATAACTAGGAAGAAGAGGTTAGTAAAAGGGCCTCCAAGAATTATGGTCTTGAAGTAGAAAAAGGGGGCAACTCTTCTGAAGGTACACCATCAGCAGAAGATAAAACAACCACATGAAGAAAAAGGAAACAGGTGGACCACCTGGAGGGAAAATTTAAGAAAATCAAACCGTCCACCTTTGACGGGGAATCCAGAATAGGGGAGAAGGTTGAAGCATGGTTACTAGACATAAAAAAGTATTTCCAAATCTACAATTATTCCAGCAACATGAAGGTCAGAATGGCCATATACAACCTAAAAGGAAAAGCAAGTATATGGTTGCAAGACCTGAAGTTAGCCCAGGACCTAAAGAAAAAACAAATGCAGTGGTCAGACTTCAAGAAATAATTTAAGAAACATTATTTATCTGAAAGTTACTATGAAAGAAAAACCAAGGAGTTTTATGAGCTACGACTCGGTCAAATGACTATGGATGACCTGATAAAGAAATACTTGGAATTATTAAGGTTTGTACCTTATATCTGGGAGGACAAATTAAAAATATAGCGGTTCCTAAGTTGTTTACCACGGTCCTATAAGGATAGGATCGAATTCAACAACCCCAAGACCTTAAGTGAATTTTTCAGGAAGGCCTGAATGTGTTACGACCAATACAAATAGCGGTCAAAATTCCCCAAGGCTTGGAAAGACAAGAAACAAGACAGAATGAACCAGCGGAAGAAGGGATATCAACCAGCCCCTTTCCAGAATGCAGCAAAGACCTTTCCAAGGAAATATTTTCACTCCAATAACCAGAACACCCAAGGAGGAGGTAAACCAGTTAATCTGGGAACCAAGAAGTTTGGGGACAGCCCCAGGGAACCGCTAAAATGTTGGGAATGTGAAGAGCCTCACTTAAGGAGGAACTGTCCACGTTTAACTTCTGCATCCAGGACTATGGTTCATAACCTTCAGAAAGCATCTACAGTGGGAGATGTGGGCAGAAGCTTACACAGGATCAATGCAGTCATGGATGGCTGACAAGTTGATCACCAGTCCACTGTAGTGGAAGTCGAAGGTAAATTTAACAATAATCGTGTTTATGTTTTAATTGATCCAGGGGCTACCTTGATTTATGTCGCTCTTGGTGTAGTGGATTCAAATAAACTTAAGAAGTTAAGACATGCAAAATCTTGGCTAGTCCAACTAGCAACAGGAACAAAAAGAAAAGTAAATGATTTTATTTCTGACTGTGAGTTTAGTTTAGGAGGTCAAAACACAAAGATAAATTTGAATATTCTACCACTAGGGTCTTATGATATAATTATTGGAATGGACTGGTTAGAGAGGCATAAAGAAGTTTTGGATTGTTATGATAAATCACTCACTTAAAAAGACAAAAATAACATTGTTAGGACAGTACAAGGCATACGAAAACCAGTCTCAGTTAGGTAGATTTCAGTAATGCAATTTAAGAAGTGCATGAGAAAAGGTTGTCAGATTTATGCTATACAAGTGACAAATTTGTTGGAAAAAGAAAATAAACCTAGCCTAGAATATTTTGTCATCTTACATGATTTTAGAGATGTGTTTGTTGACAAAATACTTGAAATGCCCCCAAGAAGAGAGATAGACTTCTCTATCGATCTATTGTCTGGTTCAGCCCCTATATCTAAGGCACCCTATAGGATGAGTTTACCTGAGTTAACAAAGTTAAAAATTCAACTACAAGAACTGTTCGACAAGGAATACATCAGGCCAAGTGTCTCACCATGGGGAGCACCAGTCCTATTTGCAGGGATGATTTTAATGATGGAAATTTATTTTAAAATGTAGAAACCTTGGCAAATCTTACTAATCCTTCATATGCCAACTAGAAAATGTTTGGTGATACTTTTGTTAAAATATTCAAATTTCTAAGGATTTTATATAGTTTGTATAAAATTTCATCCATTATTAAGGTAAAATAATTTTATCCTATAAAATTTGGGCGAATCATTTTTAGAATAGTGAATCTTTTTTTGGGAAAAACCATGGAAAATTAGCCTATGAGCGAAATTTAGCCCCTAAAATCATCTGTGCCTATTTGTTAAAAAGAAAGAAGAAACTCTAAGATTATGCATTGATTACAAACAATTAAACAAAATGACTGTTAAGAACAAATACCCCCTACCTAGAATCAATGATATGTTTGATCAAGTAGGTGGGGAAAAGATTTTTTCTAAGTTGGATTTAAGATCCGGTTATCACCAGGTTAGAATAAAGGATGAGGACATAAGTAAAACAGCATTCAGGATGAGATATGGACATTATGAATTTGTTGTTATACTGTTTGATCTCACTAACACACAAACAACATTTATGTGTTTAATGAACAACATTTTTAGTTATTACTTGGATAAGTTTGTTTTGGTATTTATCGACGATATCCTAGTGTATTCTAAAACAGAAGAAGAACACGAAGAACATCTAAGGATAGTATTGCAAACTTTAAGAAAACACAAACTGTATGCTAAATTCGACAAATGTGACTTTTATCAAAAGAAAATACAGTACCTAGGACATGTAATATCTGAAGAAGGTATTGTCGTCTACTCAGAGAAAATAAGAGCCATCATGCAATGGCCTATCTCTAAGGACGTAGCAGACATCCGGTCATTCATGGGAATCATCGGGTACTACCATAGATTTATAGAGGGATTCTCTAAGATTTCATGCCTTATCACATCCCTATAGAAGAAGGCTGCCAAGTTCAATTAGTCACAGAAGTGTCAGGACAATTTGAATAATTTAAAGGAATTGTTAACAACCACACCAATTCTAAGGGTAGCAAACTCGGATAAATACTTCACAGACTATGTGGATGCGAGCAAAGAAGGTTTGGGAGGTGTCCTAACTCAAGATGGGCATGTTATTTGTTACGAGTCCCAAAAACTAAAAGAGCATGAACGAAACTACGTCACTCATGACTTGGAGTTAGAATCTTTCATCCATGCATTAAAGATGTGGCGACACTATATCATGGGCAGAAAATTTATGTTGTTGACTGATAACAGTGGTGTGAAATTTTTGTTTAGTCAACCAGACCTTAACGCAAGGCAAGCAAGATGGCTGGCCTTCTTGAGCGAATTTGATTTCGAGGTAAGACACATCAAGGGTAAGGAAACCAAGGTGGAAGATGCTTTAAGTAGAAGAATTCATGGGTTGTTTGAGATAAATATTAGCAGGGAAGAAAGTGACATTGAGCAAAGGATAAAGACTACAATAAATAATGATGAAAAATACATTAAAATAGTGGCACATTTACAAAATAAAGCATAAAATTTAGACAAGGCAGATCTAAGTTTGGACAGAAATGGTCTACTAAGATTCAAAAACAGATTATATATACCAGATTCTGTTGAATTAAAGTTAACAATTTTGGACGAAGTACATAAGAAACCATATCTTGGTCATCCGGGATACCAAAAAATGGTAACAACACTAAGGAAGTTATTTTATTGGCCTAATATGAAAGGTAAGATAGCAGAATACTTGTCTAAGTGCCAAAATTGTCAACAGGTGAAGGTTGAACACTAGCACCCAGCTGGCCTGTTGCAACCTCTACCTGTAACGGAATGGAAATGGGAGACTATATCACTGGATTTTATCACAGGTTTGCCTAGAACTCAAAAAACAAAATGATTCAATTATGGTAGTAATTGATAAGCTTAGCAAATTTGCACACGTTATTCCTATAAAGTCTACTTATAAATCTATTAACATCGTTCAAATATTCATGAAAAAAAACATTTAGATTGCATGGTATTCCTAAAATGGTGATTTCGGATAGAGACGTAAAATTCACATCTACATTTTGGAAAGAATTGTTTGCAGGGTTAAATACTAACTTGAATTTAAGCACAAGCTATCATCCACAAATGAAAGGGCAGACTGAACGAACAAACCAAATCATGGAAGATATTCTACGAATGTACGTAAGGATGAAACCAAGTGGGAAGACTACCTGCACTTGGTGGAATTTGCATACAATAATGGTTACCAGGCATTGACTAAAATGAGCCCCTTCGAAGTATTATATGGCAGAAAGTGTACAACTCCAATTAGTTGGGACAACCTAGTTGACAGAATCATGGTTGGACCAGAAATGCTCTAGGGAATGGAGAATAAGGTAAGAAAAGTATAGCAGAATTTAAGGGAGGCACAGGACAGACAAAAAATCTACGTAGACATGAAAAGAAGACACTTGGAATTTCAAGTTGGAGACCACGTGTATTTAAAATTCAAAGCAAGAATAAGTTCCTTAAAGCTAGGAAATTGTTCCAAGTTGGCACTCAAGTTTTGTGTCCCTTTCGAGATCTTATCTAGAATTGGACCGTTGGCATACCAACTTGCACTTCCTGCAAATCTGAAAATTAATAATGTATTTCATGTTTCTTTGTTAAAAACATTATGTTCATGATCCTACTCACATGATTGATTGGAACATGGTGCAGGTGGAACCAGAAGGCGAGTTCCAAACAGAACCCCTACGCATTCTGGACATGAGAGAAATATCACTACGGAACAAAGTCATCGCCCATGTAAAAGTGCAATGGAAGAACTTTAGTCTTGAGGAGGCCACTTGGGAATTGGAGGAAGATTTGCAGAAATATTATCCAACCTTGTTCAGAGAAAGGAACGAACACTAAGGACATTGTTGTACTAAAGGGGGAAAGGATGTGATATCCCCAAAAATAAATTATTAGTGAAATCTAAATATACTTAGGAATTTATTTATGTTTTTGGTAAATTCGAATTTGAAAAATATTGCCATTTATGGCAATTCCAAATTTGGAATTTAGTTAATTGTAATTTATTATTATGACTGTTGGGAAAAGATTTGATTTGTCCAGCCAATTCTTTGACGATGACACTTGTAAGAAACAAATATTTTTATATTTATTGCTAAGAGACAAATGAAATAGCCAAGTTGAAATCAGTTGACCATGACTCCATGAGTGGGGAACATGTTGGAACTACCTCAGGGCTTAATGTTACAACTGGAAAATCAGGAATTTGGCCATTGGCAGCCCTTGAAAATCAGGGATTTGTAAAGCTGCGAAAATTCCCAAGGGGGGAAAGACCTAGGCACAAGATGCTTTTGCATATATAACATATGGGAGGAGGTAGGACGTTGCCTAGTATGTTGGGAAAAGAAATATCACTTGTTGTTATGAGCACTGCTTTTTGAGTGTGAAGCAAGGAGAAGTTTTCTGAACTGAAGCTGGACTATAGCAAAGGAGGAGTTCTGGAGTTCGCCCTCATGGATTCATGGTCGAGCTAGGGGGTGAACGGAGCAAGTAGATTGGTTGTTATGTTCTATGGTTGGGAGGAACTTGGTTGTTCCATTTGTTGTCCAACAACTTGTTAAGATACGTCCATCTACTCTTTCCCTGGTTGAATGTTCTTTTGATTAAATAGTTGATAGAATACACCTATTTAATTCTAGATGAATATTTTGTTGATTAAATTACTAGTGGAATGAAACAAATTGTGGAATAAATCCTTACAGTTTGATTGTATTCGTTGAGTAGAATTTTTTTGTGTGCTGACTGTTGATGGAGATGAATTATGTAAACATATTGGAATATGCATCTAAGCTAAGTAGAATTATTACTGTATTAATTCTAACATTCCAGACATGTGATTATGTACGAATAAGCAATCAAATTAAGGAATATTAGCCGGTTGAAGAAGGCTAAATGAAATTCTTGAAGTGAACTTGAGATTTAGATATATGTGTATATATTGTTGCAGGTTGAATACACA
>JASDQU010196626.1:533-19595 GCA_032191745.1 Picea mariana | reverse complement strand
TTTGGCATTTAAATTTGACTGAAAAATCAGCGAGACTGAAACTGGGTGGGATTTTGAAAAATTAACAGAGTCGTCATTAAAAAGAGACGCCTATTTTGGATAAATTCGCTGGAAATCCCAATTTGTTGATCCTATTCAACGAATTTGAAAATGAAATTGCGAAGAGAGAGGAAATCGAACTGAAAGATAGCGAATTGAATCCCTCCAAATCTGCCCCTCAATCTGTGGTGCAAATTCTCTGCGATTTGGAAGACAATAATAGATGTGTTGGAAATATGAAACCAAAGGTTGTTCTAGATCGCAATGCATGTGAGATTATTCTTCCCCTCTAATAGAAAGGATTTTATAGACCCTTGGAAATGACCAACCAATTTTGTACTTGACACTTGCAGAGACCGCTCAGGAATAAACTCCTCGAAAATTGAAGAGGCCAATTCCTTCAATTCGACTACAAAATTGTGACAAGCGATGGTCATAGTAATTTTTGGTCCTGAGTGATCTACGACTGGAGAATTTTTTTATGGTCGTTCTCTTGGTACTCATCTTATTCATCACTATTGACAGTATATGTAATGAAAAATGACATTAGTTTTCCACTGACCCTTCATACTCATCACATCTTTTGGATCTCACAAGATTGTGACCCTGTAACAAAAACATAGGACCAAGGTTTTCTCATGGAGATTCTTTGAAAAACGTTCATGCAGGTACCCCACTCAGAAAGATGTGGTACACTTCATTCTGGAGCATATAAACTTAGGGAAATCATATGAAAGAGTCGAACAAGTTGTGAAACTGGAACGAGAAGAGGGTGACTGATTCCAATCTGTTGGACATGTGATGATTCACACATCCACAAATATCTTCTCCAGGTTTTATATCTTTGGCTTCTGATTGGGCACCACAAATTTCAAAATCACGATCTTAATGACCGAGGTAATAGAATCGCCAAATTTTGTTTTTTACTCCATGGTTATCAAACCATCATTAAATATCTTGGCATGAATTTTGCACCTTCAGGGAAAAATGCAATCCCTCTCAAATCAAAACTCCAGCTGGTAGATCACATATGCCAACGAGCAAGGAAAAACATAGTTTTGTTCTGTACAACTAGATATGTATAGCCTTCTCGACATCGATTTGTTCCACGACTCCTCCATCATGCAAAAAGTTTATTAAAATGTTACAATGATTGTTATAATGGATTCATTTACGCAGAGAGCTTTCTATCATCTTCTCACAAGTCAAACCAGAAATTGACATGGCCTTTATCTACATTACGTCTTCATCAATAGACCTCCATGCATAGTGACTGATTGAGAAGAGCCATGGCATCGTCTGAGTTGAAGCTGCATTTTTCTTTGTTGCAAAACATGTTAAGTAACATAAATTCTTCAATTTTGTAGAAATGATAACCACTTCTTACACAACCAATCAAAGGTGTCTTCCTCCTGCAACTGTGTTTCTTCAAACACTAGTGCAAGAACATTGATCACAAGCTCTTTTGCAACCTTTTTCTTGGTGAGTGCTGGAGCAAGTTTCTTCCTCGAATTGCAACGCAACTGTGGGAGGAGCTTCCAACATTTATTCTCCCAATGGTCACTTAGGTCACAATGACTACAATAATTTCTTCGTGTTCCCTTCAATAGAATATCCTTGTCACAAGGAAGTGAAAGAGTTTCCTTTTGATTTGTCGCACTTCCAGTTGATGTGCTCGTCTTCTTTACCCAAGTTTTCTTCTTGTGATTTTTTCCTACATCACGGTTAGAAGATCGAGTGAAAGAATGCATATTGCATGAATCATGCTTCTTAAAATCAAAGAAATAATTTGACTGAACATGACCCTTATACCTTCCAAGCTTATCCTTGTTGTAGATTTGACGAGGACTAGGACTAGATGATTTGACTCCTCTCTTCGAATCCAATGAGGTAGAAATGGTTTTTGAAGTGGCTCTTACTTCAATGGACTTAGAGCACTCTCCAATCTCCTCTTGACCGTATCCCAAACCTACAAATCGTGGTCTTTGTACCACCTCTAATGGCTGAGTGACTCCTTGGCCATGAATTCCAAGTCCACCTCCTTTGTATCCCATCTTCGTGAGGAGATTCATGCCCATGTTAGTTTCATACTGAGAAGAAATTGAACATGAAGAAACATCATATACCTCGGTTTGAGTTTCTGCATCCACGGTTGAAGGCTCTTTGTCTTCCATTCATCCACAATGTTGTAACTTAGCCAATATATCATCCTTGGCATGCAATTCGAGCTGAAATTCTTCAATAATTCCGTTGAGGACTTCTCCATGAAGCTGAGATCTCTCTTGAAGCTCTTGCTTCTCTTCTTCTACAGCCTGCAAAAGTCTCCTCAACTCTGTGTTTTTGGCTTGATTGTTGTGATTTATCTCTTCTAATTCTTGAATTTGTTCTGCTCGCTTTTCTCCTTTGCCCATCCTGCAAAGCAGTCAACCTGCTCTGATACCACTTGATTTGAAAATGGGTGAGTACTTACTCTCCACAAGTTTTCAATCGAGAGTCTTTTACTTACTAATTATTTGCATAAGGATTAAAGGGAATATGAGTTCATTAATAATCATGCTTTTAAACAATAATACATAAAACACATGAACTCAAAATGGAATAAGCATATGAAAAAACAAGAGAGAGACAACCGTTGTTGGTAATGGAGTTCGCCCCTCCTAGGCTACATCTCCGGACCCGCTTCAATTGGAATACGAATCACATTCATTCCTTCTTCAAAATATGTTGGGACCTTATCATAAGTGATTACATAAAATATTCCTTCTCTTTCAATGAGGATTCAAGAAGACTACTTACACTAATAACTCTCCATACATCAAGAAGGATACTTCCTTACATGAATAAGTCTCTCAATATTTAGGAGTAGTAGCACTATGCCTCTCTAACTCCCCTCATTAATTCCTTGTTACTCTCCTTCTTTATGGATATGGCTCACTTAAGGAATTATATAGTTTTTCCTCACTCACTCTTAAAAAAGATCATTAATTCCTAGATCCACAATAATAGGATCTAATTACAAAAGAAGAAAAACAAGATCCATAAAAGTAGGATCTCAAACTATCTTCAAGCACATAATGGGAAAAGTCTCAAAACCATCCAACGACTCTTCAACCATGCCCTTGATTCTCTCAACCTACTAGTGAGAAAATTGGAAAATTGGTGTGAGGTGGTTTCTCACATAAGAACCAATTTACATAATTACAATTTTAATGAAAAATACGCAAGTCTAATTTCCCTCACAAGTATTAATCATTTTACAAAAAGAATTAAATTCATGGATTTTTCAAAAGATCATTTAAAGCATGATAAAATGCATGAGCATCTCACAAAGCATTAATCAAATAAAATGATAAATGCATGAGACTTATCTTACAAAGAATCAATAAAAATGCATGAGATTATGAAACTCATAAAAGCATAAATTCACCATTTTCACCACTTTGTCACCAAATTCAAATCAACTTGGTGAACAAAGTAAAGTTCCTTCCATATGTGGAGATGCGCCTAGATCACCGGTGTTGCACCTTCTGCCATAAAGTGCCTCAAATGGGGTCATCTTTAGAGATGTTTGGTACCCATTGTTATAAACAAACTCTACTAAGTGTAGTTAGTCTTCCCATTTTGATGGTTTGTACATCACATACATCCTCAACATATCCTTAATCACTTGATTTACCCTCTCTATTTGTCCATATGATTCTGGATGATAAGTTGTACTAAAATTCAAATTTGTTCCAAATCTCTTAAATAATCATTTCCAAAAATTTGATGTAAATTTTGGATCTCTATTAGACACAATTGTCTTGGGTATACCATGTAATCGAGCAATTGATCTCATATAAACATCATCAATGTTGGCTTCCTTGTGAGTGAGCTTTACTGGAATAAAATGGACAGCTTTAGTAAGCTTATCCACCACTACCATAATAATCTTATACTCAAGTGTTGTTCATGCTCTTCCTCCGATTTAGAATATATAAGAATGTCATCTAAAAATACAATGACAAAATTATCTAAGTATTCTTAGAAAATACCATTCATTAAACACATGAAGACAGTTGGTGCATTTGAAAACCCAAATGACACCACTATGAACTCATAATGACCATACCTTGTTCTGAAAGCAGTCTTGTTGATGTCTTCTTCTTTAATTCTTACTTGATGATAACCTAAACTGAGATCAATCTTGGAGAATATTTTTGCATCTTTCAACTGATCAAAGAGGTCACTGATCCTTGGCAAATGATACTTATTCTTCGCAATTAATTTGTTCAATTGCCTGAAGTCAATGCAAAGTCTCAATGTTCCATACTTTTTCTTCACAAATAACATTGGGGAACCCCAAGGTGACACACTTGGGCGTATATACCCCTTCTTTAGAATCTCGTCAAGTTGCATTTGAAATTTCTTCAATTATGGTGTACTCATCCTGTAAGGGGTCTTGGATACTGGAGCTGCTCTACGCATTAGATTGATGGATAAATCAATGTCTCTTTTAGGGGGTAATCCTGGTATTCCTTTAAATACATCTTCTAACTATTTTAGGACTGCATAATATTCAATATTTGAAACTCTATCTTTAGGTGCTTCTTACATATGAGCTTCAAATATTTGACATTTTTTTCTGTAACATTTCTTCAGCTGCAATGCTGAAATATCTCTGACAATCACTGCCTTGGGAATTCCCTGTATTGTCCTTAGGTTCCCTTCCCCATCTAGGCAAGTAAATTACTTGTTATGATAGTCTAGGATAGCATGATGTTGGTCCAACCAATCCATTCCAATTAGACAGTCATAGGAACCTAAAGGCAAAACGTTCAAATATGCCCTAGTGTTCAGTCCATTCATGTCCATAGGACATGACTTAACCATCTCATTAAATTTTCTTTTGGCTCCAGTAGCCAGCTACACCAACCAAGATTTTCCATGCTTTATTCTTGGAAAATGAAAAATTTCCACCATCTTAGGATCTATATAACTATGAATATCTCCTAAATCAACGGTTTGGATGTTGATCATACCTTCCATTTCAATCATATGTGACTGAAAATTTGCTTGCTTGTTGTCCAGGGCTGCATAGATCCTTGGTACATTTATGCCCATGTCTTCCATTGTTTCAACTTGTTGTACATTGTGAACAATCTTCACCTTTTCACCTCTGTGAGGACAATATCTATACATATGATCTCCCTTACAACCCCAACATTGAATAGGTGGTTGCCTTGGCCTTTGCCCCCCTATCTCAATCATTCTGGGTTCTCTAGAAGTTGGTTGTCCCTAAGGACTATTTCTAAATAATGGTGGCTTAGTCCCCTTCTTCCTTTGATCCATCTTGAATTTCTTCTTGTCTTCGCAAGCTTTTTGGAAAGTTGGCCTTGCTTTTTGCTAATTATATAGGCATTTAGCTCGCCTTAGGGTCTCCTCCAATGTTTTGGGATCATCATATTGTATTGATCTGAATTATTTTTTAGAATGAAATGAAAGAAGAGATACTACAATGGAATACACTTAAATATTGCCAGAAACAGAGAAATACAGTAATACACGATTTTTATTAATGAAAGAAATGCACAGAGACTGTAAAAATACAGAGTGAAGGACTCGCTAGAATGATGGCAGCTTATATCTGAGAAGAGATGCGACGACTACTCTCATTCGCAATAATATGATTGTTACAATGAGGCTCCAAGGGAATTTTTAACATAAGTAAAATCCAAAACCCTAACCCCAGAAGATGAAAATCCAAAAGTTTTGCAGGCCCTGATGGGGGTAGTTGATACATCAACTTCTTGGGGGCGTAAATTTTGCATACGATCTTCGTTTAGGGCGCTCGATGCACCCTTGGAAAGGTATAACTTATAAGAACAATTTTCGACTGGCTTAGGTTAATGCCATCGATAATCACCTAGCCCTCAAATCCCCAAAAAACATCGTTTAGGGCCTCAAAACGACCCCGAAAGTTTGGAACCTAAAAAACTGCCAAGATGGAAAATTGTTTTTCAAGCCCATGGAATAGGTGGGTGGCCACCGATATCCACCTGGATCAATCCTCCCTCCTTAGGAAGCAATGGTATCCATTTCATTGAGTTCCCAGGGGAGAGGGGGAAGCGTTTGATGAATCTGAATCTTGGTGAGTTGCTTGCCTTGCTGGAGACATCACCTTGCTTGGTTTATGGAAGGTTGTCACGAACGTGTTGTTGGCGAGGCTGAGTTTGTTCAACCAGTCGAGCTACATGAGAGGACTATGTGTAGAATTAATATTTGTGCTTTTCTACAACCTTGTCTACCTTCTTCTATTAGATAGAAGGTGCTTGGGGCTAGGCTATAGTGGTTGCAGTGTCCTTCTATTCACCTTTTGAACAAATTGTGAAGAAGCTGAATTTTGTAGTATGAGATACTACCTTGCAGAACTGTTTAGGTGGAATAGTAGTCAGAACTACCTCTGGTATTTTGTAGAGATGAACCCCCAGATAAACAATGACACTGCGGGGTCGAGAATCATAAAAAACATGGTGTTTCCACATATATGGTTGGCCCAAGAGATCATAGACATCCAGTGGGGAAACATCACATAATAGCTCATCCTTGAAGGGTTGGATGTCGTATGAAAATTGACATTGCTGGCTGACACAAAGATCTCGTCCCTGGCGAAGCCACCCGATGTTGTATGGTTACAGGTGTGGTGTTGTCGACAATCCCAATTGTTTGACGACCTCTACTGATATGATGTTCTTCTGGCTTCCACTATCAACAATAAAATGAAGCGGGGTCCTGTTCACCCACATCTATGAATGAAAAAGGTGCTTCTCCTCTTCAGGATCTGTTGGTTCTTCTGGTTGAAGTGTTTTGGTCGTGACAATAATAGTGGGGTTTGCGTTGATGATATGTCTTCTATCAGTATTTTCTGAATCAGATTTTGAATCAGGGTTCGACTCCTTTTCTTTGATCTCAGCCACCAATGATTTTTTTGAGCGAAATTCATTGGTGTTGTGCTAGGGGATTTTGCGGAAATCACACCATTTTCTAGTGTCCTTATTCGTCTTCCCGTGACCCTTCTTTTTCTGTGGCTTAGACTAGTTTTCAGGAAGTTGTTTGTTAGGGTCATCTTTCTCATACTTTGGTTGTTGCGGATTTGCAGATCTAAACTCCCCTTTGTTTGGGTGCCTAAATTTCTTCTCAATTTTAACAACATATCGATACGCAATACCGAGTTAGGAGACATCAAGAAAATCCATTTCAGTTTGGATGTATCTGTGTAGAGCCCCACAGTATTTCATAACCAAATGTCACTCAGAGTCTTTGATACCCAGCTTGGTGCGCAAGGTATGGAAGGTATTGGTGAAATACGACACTACTTGGCCCCTCTCTTACTGCAGTGTGGTCCATCTCATATACTAGTCCTCATAGTTTCCAACAGGGTAATAATGTTACTTTATCACATCCACAAAAAAATCCCAAGTGGGCTCGACCCCATATATTCCAGACTCCTTTGTGGAACTTTGCTACCAATAAGTTTCCCACCGATGTTTGACATGGGGTAGATCCTTAAGGAGTGCGAAGGTGATGTTTTCCCTGTCGGAGAAATTATGAACAAAGAAATAACCTTCTAGCATATTTAACCATCTTTCTAGGGAATCCGCATCTATTTGTCCTTCAAATATGGGAATATCAAAATTAACTTGTACCTTGAAAGGTGAGGTGCCTCAAAAGTGGCCACTTGATGAAGACGCGCCACTTGTTATCGACAAGTGTTGAAGGATGTGGGAAAAATTCTCCATCATTTCATCCCTCTGTCGCATGAGAGCTTGCTCAAGCAACATATTAATAGAATCTTTTTCTCCGTCGTTTTTCTTTTCTTCCGCCATGGAGGGTTTCTCGGGTGTGCAAAAACAATTGTCCTCAAGAGAGACAAGCTCGAGACCCAACTTGCTATACTCGGACCTCGTCGAGGACATGCACTAAACAACGATGAAGAGAAACTTGCTCTGATACCACTGATCCAGATTATTTTTGAGAATGAAATGAAAGAAGAGATACTACAATGAAATACACATAAATACTTCCAGAAACAGATAAATACAGTAATACATGGTTTCTATTAATGAAATAAATGTACAGAGACTATAAAAATATAGATTGAAGGACTCGCTAGAATGGTTGCAACTTATCTCTAAGAAGAGATGTGGCGACTACTCTCATTCGCAAGAAGATGATTGTTAAAATGAGGCTCCAAGGGTCTTTTTAACATAAGTAAATTCCAAAACCCTAACCCTGGAAGATGAAAATCCAAAAGGTTTGTAGGCCCCGATGAGGGTAGTTGATACGTCAATTTCTCGAGGGTGCAACTTTTGCATTCAATCTTTGTTTGGGGTGCTAGATACATCGTTGGAAAGGTCTAACCGAGAAGAACGATTTTCTACTGGGCCAGGTAAGTGACCTCAAATCCCCAAAAAAACATCGTTTAGGGTCTCAAAACAACCTGGGAAGTTTGGAACCCGAAAAACTATCGAAAAACTACCAAGATGGAAAACTGTTTTTTGAGCCCATGGAATAGGTGGGTGGCCACCGATATCCACCTAGATCATGTATTTTGTCACTGATGAATGATGAAAATCCACTCAAATACCTATGAATCTTAATTGCCTCATCCTTGATGAAAGAAACGTACTTCAACTGTTCTAAAAACCTTATTTCATATTCATCTATGGTCATACTCCCAAGTTTAAGTTCAAAGAACTCTTTCATTTTCTTGTCATAGTATCTCTTCGTCAAATATTTATTTTCTAAATACTTCTTGAATTCCTTCCAAGTAATATTTTTCTCTTTAATGTGTTTCACATCCACAATCTGATCCCACCACATGGATGCCTTTCCCTTGAGTTGATAGATGGCAATTATTCCTTCTACACGAGAAGAATAATTATGCAATTGAAAATAATTTCCCATGCCTAGAAACCATTCCTCTGAATCTTCATCCTTCTTGTGCTCACCATCAAATGTAGGAGGTTTGATTTTGTTCATTTCTTCTTGTAGCTCATCCACCCCAGACCTCTTATGCTTCCTGACAAGGGATGGACTTGAGATGATGTGTGCTCTCCTATTCGAATGCCTTGGGAAGTGATGGTGATGTTTGCTAACACTTCGTGTTCTTATTTTCTCATTAGGAGACCTGTGGCTTCCTGATTTGCTTGAGCCACTCTCCTTATCCAATTTATTTTCTATTTTGTTCAAGCTCTACATTAACTTCATGTTGAAGTCCTCTTGTTGCTCCTTGGTTTTCATAATCCTTTCATTATCAGCCTTGTGATTTTGGACATCATTTTGCAAATTTTTAATGGTCTCTACCATATTCATGTTTTCTTCCTTTCCTTCTCCATGTCCATTTGAGTTTGTTCCTTCAATTCTCATATGGACATCCATCCCTCTGATCTCATCTTCCTAACTATATGCTCCTTGTGTATCTTCCATCCCTCTGCACTCTGTGTTGATTCTGATCTGATCTAGTTGTTGTTAACTCTACAAAATGTGCAGCCAATAGAAATTTGTCAGGTTAACTGTTTCAACAATTTCATGAAAATATGAAGCATTCTCGTTCAATAATATATCAGACTTCTTTCTTCTGATTTTCTGAAAAATTGTCTACTTAGATCAATTTGTTGGATAATAATTATATTCTACTTTCCAAGACCTTTCCAATGCTTGCTTCCATGCTCAATTTTGATTCTTGAGCAGGAAGTTATGGTTATTTGAAAATTGTCCATTAATTCTTCTATTCACACTTCAACTTGGTGCAAATTTGCGTTGTGATTATGCATTTTTGCACCTACTCTATTAGATTTTTGGTAGGAGTTCAATTGGGTTTCTTCATCTACATATTTTGGACAGTATACCCAAGTTTCACCTCTTTCTGGGTTCTGGGATGCTAGTTACATCTTGCTGAAGTTCTAGGCCAATTAGTGTTTTTGGTCTGGAATGATACAGGTAACTTCTTTGCCATCTTAAACATTTTTAACATGCCTATAATTTTAATTCAACTCTAGGACTTTCTATGGTTCAATAGATTTCCATAGACTCCTCCTGTGCCTCAATCTGATTCTGGAGAATAAATTTATGTCCCTTCAAAATTAGTTGGGTCTTAAAATTTACCCTCCACTGTTTGTCCCTTAACTTCCTCATAAAAGCTCTGTTTGACGAATGGTTTACACCATTAGAAAACTCTCTCCGGGCTCTTTCATTTGAGATGAAAAGATAGAGTGTACCTTGGTACACTCTATTCTCGTGGTTTTTGAGTATCTAAAAATGTTGTTTAAGCCAAACAATATAACAATATAAAAATGTCATAGAAATTCACTGGTTTTCTGCTATTGTAGACCATCCAAACAATTTCGTGTGCACAAATTTGAACATGTACGCCCATATTTAGCATGCACAACAACACCATAAGGTAGCGCATGCTCCGTGCACCTACAACCAATGTGGATCACTTCTATGTTGCGCCAATAACTGGTGTGCACTACTTTTGTGTCGTGCGCCAATATCTACCGCGCACAATTTTGGTTCATGCATTGTTACCTATTGCACACAATTTTTGTGTCACATGCTAATATTTCGCATGCATTTCACTGTATGCGTTGCACCAGGCCAAATTTTAGTACGCTCCCACCGTGTACCAGTACTCCACGTGCACCATTAATTAAACTGTTGCGCGATAGGAATATTCAACATGCATGCATTGCATACCTACGTTTCATGCACACCAACAAAACTCCTCTACGCTCTGCCAATATTGCGCACACCATTCATGTCAATATTATTCATGCGCCACCCAATCTGCACTGTGCAGTGCTAAATTTAGTGCGTACATCTGTGCACTATTATTTTTCCACGCTTCCCTAGTTCTGCTGCGCGCAGTGCCAAATTTAAGTGCGCACACGCACACACCGTTATTTTTTGTGCATTACCACTCTGCACCGCGCAGCACCAAATTGAAGTGTGCACACTAGTGCACCAATATTTTTTGTGAATTACCACTCTGCACCGCGCAACGCCAAATTTAAGTGCGCACACCCGCACACCAATATTTTTTGCGCATTACCACTCTACACGGTGCAACACCAAATTTAAATGTGCACACCCGCACACCAATATTTTTTGTGCATTACCACTCTGCACCACACAACGCTAAATTTAAGTGCGCACACTTGCAGACCTTTTTTTTTTTGCGCATCCCAACTTGTACTCCGCAACACCAAATTTTAGCACACGCAACCACACACCCTTATTTTCCACATATAACAAAATTTTCACTGCATATCACACATTTTTAGTGTGCACACTTGTGCACATTCATTTTTATGTACATCAATTCCTCATGAATTCCGCTGCAGAAATTGGGGCTTTTGCCAAACTTTTTCCCAATTTTCACCATGGACATTCTGCAACTACGAAATTTGTTCAATTTCACTCCATCAACACCCATTCAACCTCTGCAACAACTGTAATTTAATATGACTAGGAAAAGCAGGTGGTTAGAATTTCTCAGTGAATATGACTTTGATATAAAGCATATCAAAAGGAAAGAGAACAAGGTGGTTGATGCACTTAACAAAAGAGTGCATGAGTTGCATGCTACAACCATAAGCATGTACCAATCAAATTTGAAAGACAAAATCTTGGAGGCTAAAAAATTAGATTTGCAATACAAGGAATTAGTGACAAAATTACAACAAGGTATTTTGCAACAGAACATTAAAGACTATAAGGTAGAAAATGATGAAATTATCATATATAGGGACAAAATTTATGTACCAAATTCCTAGGAATTAAAAATTTTGATATTGAGAGAAATGCATAATGTATGTTATGTTGGACACCTAGGTTATCAGAAAACTACTGTAACTGTCAAGATACAATATTATTGATTAGGAATGAAGAAATAAGTTGTTGATTTTATTGCCAAATGTTTGGAGTGTCATAAGGTAAAGGATGAGCATAGACACCCAGCTGGTTTGCTGCAACCATTACCCATTCCTGAGTGGAAATGGGAAGTTGTAACAATGGATTTCATCACCAAATTTTCCAGAACACACAAACAACATGATTCTATTATGGTAGTGTTGTATAAGCTTACTAAAGCTGCCCATTTTATTCCAGTAAAGCTCACTCACAAGGCAACCAACATTGTTGATATTTATATGAGAGAAATTGCTCGATTACATGGTATACCCAAGATAATTGTGTTTGACAGAGATCCAAAATTTACATCAAATTTTTGGAAGGGGTTATTTAATGGGTTTGGAACAAATTTGAAATTTAGCACAACTTATCATCTAGAATCAAATGGATAAATAGAGAGGGTGAATCAAGTGATTGAGGATATGTTGAGGATGTATGTGATGGATAAACCATCAAAATGGGAAGAATACCTACACTTAGTAGAGTTTTCTTATAACAATGGGTATCAAACATCCCTAAAGATGAGCCTATTTGAGGCACTTTATGGAAGAAGGTGAAATACACCGGTAAGCTGGGACAGCATAGCAGATAAAACAGTAGTTGGGACACAATTACTTGGGGAAATGGAAGAGAAAATGTTGAAAATAAAACAAAATTTAAAGGCTTCCCAAGACACGAGGAAGAAAAGTTATGTTGATAAGGGAAGAATTCACAGGGAATTTAAAGTGGATGGCCATGTATTCTTGAAAGTAAAGGCCAACATGAGTTCTCTGAAATTGGGAAATTGTTCAAAGTTGGCAGCTTGTTAATGTGGGCCATTTGAAATCCTAGAGAGGATTGGGCCTATAGCATACATGCTTCCCTTGCCTGCATCAATGTCTATTCATAATGTATTCCATGTATCATTGCTCAAAAAGTATATATCTGATGCTAATCATGTCATTGATTGGAATGTGATTCAGGTGGAGCAAGAAGGTGCCTTTCAAGTGCATCTGATGTGCATATTGGACCAGAAGATCAAGCAACTATGGAATCGAGCCATAGAGCTAGTAAAGGTCCAATGGACCTAGTACGGTCCTGAAGATGCAACTTGGGAGCACGATGATGCTATGCGAGCAAAATACCCACATATTTTTGAGGTTTTTTGAAATTTTGGTTGAATATGTGTATATATTGCATTGAGGATAATGCATAAATAAGGGGAGGGGAATGTAATACCCCTAGGCCAAACCCCAACTGTAAATGTAAATACAAATGTACTTAAGTTGGTGAGTTGTTGATATAACTTTGCATGCACTTTCCATGGTATAGTGCACACTAAAATGATGAAGTGTGCACATTCCAGGATACCGCGCGCAACAAACTTAAGTGCACGCAATTTTGAGGCCAGAGAGCCTTTGTGTATATGTTGTGTTTTATAGGTTGGTGAGCCAATTATTATAAGATATGAGGCTTATGTGTTGAATTAGGCCAGAGAGACTAAATGCTAAAGGCCAGTGAGCCTATTTCTTGTATATGTCTTATCATTAATATAATACATCATTGTGTGTAGACCGACCACGATAAAAGAGTATGTGGGACTAAACTCCACTAGTTAGGGAAAGGGGAGGCTAAAAGTTAAGGATAAGGGGCTAAGCTAGGGAGCTTAAGCCAAAAAGGAATATTATATTAATATTCCTTAAAGTATAAATTATGGGTAATTATTTTATCCTAAGTTCTAAGGATGGGGACAAGTGGGCCAAACAAATCCTCAACATGACAAGTGTCAAGTTGGGAACATGCATACATATAGTTTGGACATAGTTCATTTTCCATCATTCACTCACTCATTCAGTTGTTCTCCATACCTTCCTATACTTGTACCCGTACCTATACTCGTACCTGTACATGTACCTGGTTAGCTTAGGAGTTGGACTGAAGAAGCAAGTTGTCAGGCCCATGTGATATTGAAGAGGCAGGTTGTCAGGCCCGTGAACAATTCTCTCTAGGTGAGAGAATTGTTGAGAATTGATTTCCCAAAGGTGCCAAACTACAACTAGAGGGCTCTGAGACTTCTTGTCCAACCAATTGTCGAATCCCAAGAAAGGAAGTGGGGCGGCCGAAGGACTGTTGAGAAGAGAAGGAGCACACTTCCTGGGGTAGGACATGCATGTAGGGAATGAGGGACTATCGGCTATTAGTTTGAGTTGGCTCATGTGACATGGTTTTTACTGTTGTCTGAGATACATCATCCTGGTTAGGAATTCCTTTACCTAGGTGGATTTTAGTCCCAACTTGGGGGTGACCCATTGTCGAGAGTTTTGAGTAGTGTGGTATAATGCTGGGAGGAACATGGAAGGTCTACACATAGTTGGCGATATTTTTACTAAGATAAGTGTCAATTGTGTGTTAAATTACATGTTGCATTATTATGTATGTGTTTGTTTTTATGGGTTTTTCTTGTGTGTGCTGCATGTGTATTATTATTATTATTTTGTATGAATCTATGCATTGCAAAATGTATCTGTCTGTTTTAAGTTTTATATATAAAGTTCTGCATGAGTTTCTGTGTGTATATGTTTTAATTTTGTATATAGTTCAAAAAATTTATGTGACATAGCCCAATTGAATGTCGGGGATGCTAAAATATGGTATCATTATCGTAGCATCCCCAACATCCAACTGGGTCCATGCACAGATTCATACAGATTCATTCTAAGTTGGAGGAAGAGCATGAACAACACTTGAGGACGATATTACAAGTATTAAGGGAGCATCAATTGCATGCCAAATTGAGCAAGTGTTCATTTTATCAGAAGAAAATTCATTATTTGAGACATATCATTTTAGAGGAAGGTATAGCAATGGACCCTGAGAAGATAGAGGTCATTAGAGGATGGTCAATGCCAAAGAATGTGATAGAGGTTAGATCATTCATGGGCCTTGCAGGCTACTATAGGAGATTTATTTATGGATTCTCAAATATTGCACACCCAATCAGTTCCTTGCAAAAAAAGGGTGTGAAGTTTCAGTGGACATTGGACTGTGAAAAGAGTTTCCAACACTTGAAGCATTTAGTAACAGGTGCTCCAATACTAAGGATTGTTGATCCAAATGAAAACTTCATTGTATGCACTGATGCATGTAAAGAAGGGCTTGGTGGAGTCCTCAGTCAAAATGGGTATGTTGTATGCTTTGAATCAAGGAAGTTGAAGGAGCATGAAAAAAACTGCGCTACTCATGATTTGGAGTTGGCATCCATAATGCATGCCTTGAAGATGTGGAGGCACTACCTCATCGGAAAAAGGTTCAAGTTGAGGACAAACCATAGTGGTCTGAAATATTTATTTGATCAACCAACTCTAAATGCCAGGAAAAGCAGGTGGTTAGAATTTCTCAGTGAATATGACTTTGATATAAAGCATATCAAAGGGAAAGAGAACAAGGTGGATGATGCACTCAACATAAGAGTGCATGAGTTGCATGGTACAACCATTAGCATGTACCAATCAGATTTTAAAGACAAAATCATAGAGGCTGCAAAATCAGATTTGCAATACATGGAAATAATAACAAAATTACAATAAGCTATTTTGCAATAGAAAATTGAAGACTTTAAGCTAGAAAATGATGAAATTCTCATATACAGGGGAAAAAATCACAGGGAATTTAAAGTGGGTGACCATGTATTCTTAAAAGTAAAGGCCAACAAAAGTTCCCTGAAATTGGGAAATTTTTCAAAGTTGGCAGCTCGCTATTGTGGGTCGTTTGAAATCCTAGAGAGGATTGGGCCTGTAGCATACATGCTTTCCTTGCCTGCATCAATGTCTATTCATAATGCATATGTACCTAATGCTAATCATGTCATTGATTGGAATGTGATTCAGCTGGAGCAAGAAGGGGCCTTTCAAGTGCATCAGATGTGCATATTGGACCAAAAGATCAAGCATCTTCGGAATCGAGCCATAGAGCTAGCAAAGGTCCAATGGACCTGGTACGGACCTAAAGATGCAACTTGGGAGCATGAGGATGCTATGTGGGAAAAATACCCGAATCTTTTTGAGAATTTTTGAAATTTTGGTTGTATATGTGTATATATTGCACTACAGTGCATAAATAACGGGGAGGGGAATGTAACACCCCTAGGCCAAACCCCAACTGTAAATGTAAATGAAAATGTACTTAAGCTGGTGCATTATTTGATATCATTTTGCATGTACCTTCCATGGTATAGTACACACATGTATTGTGCACTAAAATGATGAAGTGTGCACATTCCAAGATATTGCGCGCAACAAATTTAAGTGCACACGATTTTGAGGCTAGAGAGCCTTTGTGTATATGTTGTGTTTTATAGGCTGGTGAGCCATTTATTATAAGCTAGGAGGCTTATGTGTTGAATTAGGCCGGAGAGCCTAGATGCTAAAGACTAGTGAGCCTATTTTTGTATATGTAAGTATCATTAATATAATACATCGTTGCGTGTAGATTGACCACGATAAAAGAGTATGGGGGACTAAACTCCACTAGTTAGGGAAAGGGGGCTAAAAGTTAAGGATAAGGGGCTAAGCTAGGGAGCTTAAGACAAAAAGGAATATTATATTAATATTCCTTAAAGTATAAGGTAATGATAATTATTTTATCCTAATTTCTAAGGATGGGGACAAGTGGGCCAAAGTAGTCCTCAACATGACAAGTGTCAAGCTGAGAACATGAATACATATAGTTTGGATTTAGTTCATTTTCCAAGGATTTCCATCATCATTCACTCACTCATTCAGTTGTCCTTCATGCCTTCTTGTACCTATATATGTACCTATACCTGTACCTATACCTGTACCTATACATGTACCCATACCTATACCTATACATGTACTTGGTGAGTTTAGGAACTGGACTGAAGAAGCGGGTTGCCAGGCCCATGGGATATCGAAGAGGTTGGTTGTTAGGCCCGTGAGAAATTTCTCTCTAAGTGAGAGAATTGTTGGGAATTGATTCCCCAAACATGCCAAATTGTAGCTACAAGGCTCTGAGACTTCATGTCTAGCCTGTTGTTGAAGCCCCAGAAAGAAAGTGGGGAAACCAAAGGACTGTTGAGCAATGAAGGGGCACACTTCCTGGGGTGGGACATGCATTTGGGGAATGAGGGACTGTAGGATGTTAGTTCAAGTTGGCACTTACAACAGAGTTTTTCCTATTGTCTGAGATACATCAGCCTGGTTAGGAATCCATTTACTCGGGTGGAGTTTAGTCCTAGCTTGGGGGTGACCCACTGCTAAGAGTTTTGAGTAGTGTGGTCTAAGGCTGGGAGGAACGTGGAAGGTCTGCATGTAGTTGGTGATATTTTTATCAAGATAAGTGTCAATTGTGTGTTAAATTACATGTTGCATTATTATGTATCCATTTATTTTTATGGGTTTTTCCTGTGTGTGTTGCATGTGTATTTTTATTATTATTCTATATGAATATGTGCATTTGTAGAATGTATTTTTCTGTTTTAATTTTTATATATAAAGTTCCACAAGAATTTATGTGTGTATATGTTTTAATTTTGTATACAGTTCAGAAATTTTATGTGGCATAGCCCAGTTGGATGTTAGAGATGCTACAATATGGTATCAAAGCATATATTCTTATATATTGTTCAATTCTCTTCTCTCTCTTCTCATTTATTTGAATATCCTTTCTCCTTTGAGTTATTTCAATCTCTCTATTATTGCGATATTTCAAGTTGCTGATTGTCAAGTTATTCAAAATTGTCCACAAATTAATTGTCATGATATTTTTATAGGCCTTAGACCTCTTGGAAATCCTTTAGTGAAAGTTGAAAATGTTAATTAATTTGAAATCATCAGTAGATGATTTGGTTTACTATGTGAATTGGGTCCACATCATAACTAACAACCTCCTAGATTTATGCCGTGGTATCTACATTGTGATCTCTTTGGCCTTCATTAAATACTATGAACTGTTACTGAAATTCAACAAATTGAAAAACTCAAATGAAAATATTTCTAGGATGGCACACACACCAAATGATTCTCCTACATCATCCAAGAACAATGATTCGATGGAGATATATAAGAAGGATTTATGTTGTTCATGATTCGAATGGATCCAAAATAATTCTTCTCCAAACTTTGTAAAAAAAATAAATCCTGGAAAAGTTTGAAGTAAATGGTTCAATTTGAATGCCAAAGGCCAAATTAGATCTCATTTTGGTTATATGAAGATGGAATGAATCACTTTATGGTTGGCATTCCAGGGCAACATAATAATACATATTGCTTGTTTGATGCAAACAAACAACATAAGAGTTGGCAAAAATGCATCTTGGAAAGAAGGATGTAGTAGTAGAAGAATGAGGACTTGGAATGAAGCAAATTGCTCAAAGATCAAAGGATGAAGATGATTTCAAGATTGTCCATGAGAAGCAAAGATTGTTTCTAAGGCAACCCAATCTAGAAAATATTCAACAATGGTGTGTAACTCTTGTTTGTAAGAATCAATTATTTTAATTCCATAGAAGCATCCATGTTGATAAGAAAGATGGGCCATAAGCCTACCATTTACGGATCAGTTAATGGCAATCATTTATATGTACTTGGCTTAGAAAAGATGGATTATGACTTTGAAGTAACACAACCTTGTACTGAAAATCTTAATGATATGTCTTATATTTTTTTAAAAGAATATATTACATATGGAATTGCATATTATTCTTCATAGTAGATTCTAGTGACTATGAATACACCAACATTTTTTTATGACAACGGTGAGTCTTCACCCGCCTCATAATGTTTTCTTATTTACTCTTAACATGCATATACGGAATCTAGTTATTTTCCATCTTCACCTTTACATACCCATTTTAACATAGTTACCAACTTAACGAAAAGTCTCCAGAGTTCTCATTTTTCAGAGGTTGCATTTTTTACCCCCATTTCAAAAAATGGTTCTATCGGTAGCACCATATTTTGAAACGGGGTAAAAAATGGGACCTTTGAAAGAAAAAAACTCTACTGGTAGCACCCTTTTTTTTATAGTGGTTAAAATTTGGACCCATTCAGATCCGTTATGTTGACAACT
>JASDQU010196625.1:0-19495 GCA_032191745.1 Picea mariana | reverse complement strand
ATTTATGTCGGCTTTAGGCCATTAGTTGTAATTATACCTCCTAGTCGTCTCCTATATATACCAAGGAGACATTTTCATTTTGAATCATCTTGTACTTGAACATTTAAGTGGGGTAAAAGGAGGTTGCCCCCTCGAAGAGGCTTATATATGAAATTATCTCTTTTTCAAGGCGTTGAGTACTTTTCCTGAGGTTTTTCTATGCTATATTGATGTTTGGTTCTTAAGAATCCAAGTCATTCACGACTGGCTGACCCTAAGGACCATTATAGAGCTCTGCAGCTTTCTAGGGTTGGCCAAATTTTATCACAGGTTCATGTTGGGGTTCTCTAACATTGCTTGGGTTCTTAGCAATGTGACCAAAGTTGGGGCTAAAGCCAAATTCTTTTGGTCCCCTACTCAGCAACAAGCATTTGAGGAACTTAAGCAGTGCTTATGTTCAACGCCCATCCTTACTCTCCCGGACTTGCAACAACCTTTTGAAATTGAGACAGATGCTTCAGATTATACTGTTGGCGCAGTCCTCACTCAGCATGGCCATCCAGTGGCATATCACAGTGAGACACTTTTAGATACAGTTCAAAAGTACCCCACCTATGACAAGGAAATGTACTCCATTGTCCAAGCTTGCCGACAATGGAAGCATTACATCTTAGGCAAAGAGACGGTTATTCACATTGACCACAAGCCCTTGTAGTTTGTGCAAACACAAGGGAAATTGCAAAATGACTGCCACCAAAAGTGGTCTGCATACCTGCAACAATTTCACCTGAACATAAAATATAAGAAGGGCAGCACCAACCATGTCACTGATTGCCTCAGTCAACCGCCTGTGGCCGCACTCACCACAATGCTTAACTCTTGTGGCCATGAAACCTTTGGGTGGTCTCACTTATATGACAATGATCCTGACTTTTTGGCCACCTATAGAGCAGTTTGTGCAGACACTCCAATGACTGATTTTCATCTCTAGGATGGACTATTATGCCACCTAGGCCACCTCTGTGTTCCTTCAAGCGAGTGCACGATGCTGATCTTGGAAGTGCATTACAGTCGGGTCGCAGGGCACTTTGGCACTGAAAAGACAATAACAGTGTTGCATAAGTATTTTTATTGGCCAAAGCTTCGACAAGATGTCAAAAAGTATATCATATCCTGCACTGCCTGCACCATCGCCAAACCATCCATTAAGAAGCAAGGGTTGTATACCCCTCTTCCTGTTCCCAATGGGTCTTGGGAATCTATCTCCATGGATTACATGTCAGGATTGCCTCCAACCAAGCATGGGAATGACTGTGTGTTTGTGGTCGTGGATCGCTTCTCTAAATTGGCCATTATGTCCGCCTGCAAGAAAAGTATCTCTGTCGAAGCCACTGCTAAGCTCTTCTTTGAACACGTCTAGGTACATTTCGGGCTACCCCAGACTATCATTTCAGATCGCAACAGCAGATTCCTCAGCACATTTTGGTCCAGCCTTTAGTCACTTATGGATACCAAGCTCACACAGTCGACATCCTTCCATCCCCAAACTGATGGGCAGACAGAAGTAGTGAATCGCATGATTGTGCATATCTTGCAGATGTATAATTCTAAACACCCCTGCACATGGGATGAGAAACTTACATATGTTCAACATAGCTACAACAGAGCCCTTCACAGCTCTACCGGTCATAGCCCTTTTCAAGCATGCATGGGGTTTCAACCATTGGCCCCCATCGATGTAGCTCTACCCATTTCTTCCACATAGGCAACATCTTGTTGGGCTCAGACTGAGGTTGAGAAAGCCACCAAATTTGTGGAATGGATCCAACACATTCGCCAACAAGTCCATGACATTCTGGAAAAATCCAATGCCAAGTACAAGCAGCATCATGACCAGCATCAGGTGCCACACACATACCAGGTGGGTGATATGGTTTGGTTGCATTTGCAGAAAGAAAGACTCACGGGACCTCATCGCAAGCTACGCCCACTTCGTTATGGGCCATATAATATCACCAAGGCTATCGGGGATAATTTTTTTGAATTAAGCATCCCTCCATTTCTTGGCTTGCACCCTGTATTCAATGTTGAGCTCCTTCGCCCCTATTTTCCACCATTGTTGGACACCTCAGAAGTGGCCGAGCAGTTGGCAACAAAAGAACTCAACCCTGACTGTTTGGAGAAGGCGACAGTTGATTGGATCATGGATTCACAGGTCAAGAGCACTCACCAGTAATGTGTCCAGCTCTATCGAGTCATGAAGGCTGGGCAATTCCTGCATCAGGGCAAGTGGCTCACCTGGAGCCAAATTCAGCTGAAATGCCCCCATCTTATCCCGGCACTTGACGCAATGGGGACCATTGCTTCTTAAGGGGGGAGGAATGATCCAAATGGGTATCAGTGGCCGCCCACCTTTCCATCTGGCTCAAAACAGTTTTCTGGCATTTCTGGTAATTTACTATTTTTAGCAGTTGTTTTCGGGTCCTGAACTTCCAGGGCCATTTTGAGGCCCTAAATGATGTTTATTTGGGTATGTTTCTCTCGCAAAATAGTATCTACGATGCTATTTTGTCTCAAGCGTTGTAGGCCTCAGATAGATCTTTCCAACGAGCTATCGTGCGCCCCAAACGGAGATCGTATGCAATAGTTATGACTCCAAGAAGTTGATGGACTAACTTACCCAAACAGGGCCCACTTGAATTTTGGCGTTTCATCTTCTAGGGTTAGGTTTTTGGTTTCTACCTTCCTGCTTTTGATAAATAAGGCCCTTCGGCCTCTTTTTGTAATCAGCTTGGCCATGGATGAGTGTAGCCGCCACATCTCTTATCAAGGATATGCTACCACCATTCTAGCTATGTATTGTTCAACAGTTTTACAGTTTCTCTATTTCATTAATTAATAGAAGTGTGTGTTTACTGTATCACTGTGTTCTCTGCAATACTATTGTGCATACTCTTTTATTTGCTTCTTACATTCCGTTCCTGCATAAATCCGGATCATTCAGAAAGAGTTCAATCAGGGGGAGAAAACTCGGATGGAAAGATACATTTTCCATTGATGAAAAAGGGGGAGAGATTTATCAGATGCAAACGTAAATTCCTAGAGAAAGAGCACAGAGGCATGGTTCTACGGGGAACGATGGCCACAGGGGGGGCATGAGTGATATGACTTCAGTATTGCATCAGAGTGTTTCCATCAATGCCAAAGGGGGATATTGTTGATGAGATTGTTGATTAATTAGGTTGGTTTTCATTGATGTCAACCCTTGAACAAAGTCTGATAGCGAATTCTGGTAGAACAAAGGTTTGGGTAATGGACCCATGTTTGTTTGATTATAATGATATGATTTTTAATATATTTGAATGTAAGACTATTCTATATGGATAGTACATGTCATTCCATTTCCATTGGTATGTGGAATGTCACATAACTCCTCACGGTTAGAGAGTTATGGCCATGTGACGTTGGAGAACCCTCATGAGTCATCTAGAAGCCCCAAAAGGTCAAAGTAGTCAAAGTGGTTGCAAAGAATAAATTATTTAAGTAATAAAGTGAAGTGATGAGTGTACTATAAGTCAAAGTGGATACAAAATAAATTATTTAAATAATAAATTTAATGGATAAATTACTAAGTGGACAAGTGGTTAGAAGTGGGTTAGCCCTAAAATAAGGAAAGTGGGTTAAGATGGTTAGAAGGTAACCCCTTGAGGAAGCTACATAAAAGTATAAATAAGAGGCAAGGGTATCTCATTCAAATCAGACTTAAACATATTGAATATATATTGTTATGTAAGGCTTATTGCAAGTAATCATTGATACATCTGAAGTTGTGAAACTCTGAGGTAGCACGAAGGGTTGACGACAAAAGTTTCATAATTACAGCGAATACTAAAAGACCATAATTTTTGAGGTGAACGCGGGATAACTTGTATTAGGGTGCATACATAAGTGGGATGACAATGTATTAGGGCACATACATGAGGGTAAAGCCATAGAAACTTGAGAAGATGAAGATGTTGAGGTTCTAGATTATGAGATCAAGCTCCTAGGAAGTTCTACAATTATCAGATACATTAGATCTATCCATTGGTTCAAAACGTATGTCTTATTTCTATGAGTAGTTGGATTTTGATGTATGCATGAGAAATGGTTATGGATATTTGAGGATTCTCCCTAGAGAGATTAGTGGTTGTATGAGATATTTTGTATAAGTCATATCTACAGAAATATAGTGTTGGTATAATCAGTATTTATCATTGCTACTTCTTGTTAGAGTTAATGCACATATTGTATTTCTTGGAATATGGATAAGGGTTTTTGTGGTACATGGTTGAGAGATTGTATTTGTGAAGTGGTTGATGTTTTGAGAGGTTGAACATCAGAAAGGGTTTGATGTCTAGATCATGTGAGGGTTATTATACTTGTTCATGATTAGACACACTTATATGGCACATGACTAGAGAGAGATATAGAGTTTTTGGGTAAAGGTTATGTATGAAGATGCATGCATAGGGTACAGTTACAGTTTGAATACAGTGACAAGTTGCAGATCTATGTGAAAGAAGTTGCATAGGATAAAAAGTTTTCAGAAGAAAGAAAAACCTAGTTTTCAGAAGGTATATGCAAGATGTGTAACATATATGACGTGTACATACACAGGTTGTTGTATGTATAGGGTGCATACATATGCATGTTGCAGAACTACAGGTTGTGTATATGTTGTATATTAGTTTTCATAGGGTATACATAGGCTGCATAACAGTCAGGATGCATACATACACATGTTGTTGTATATATAGGGCATGCATATACGGATGTTGCATAACTACAGGTCACGTATCTGTTGTATTTGGTTGATACATGCTCAATTTAGGTACATATTGATTGTAGGGATATTGTACAGGTTGGTTGTAGGTCAGTGGTACAATTTGGTACAGTTTACAGTGGTATATCTCACTGTGATTGTGTGACAGTGGTTCCATCATTCTACTTCTACATCATGGCGGTTGGACAGGGAAAGTACAGGTGGTTGTAGCCACCTTTTGATTTTAGCCGGAGAACATATGGGGTTTTAGCCTCCTTCTGATTGTAGCCATAGAATTGGGGAGTTGGAGCTTCCCTCAAGTTGTATCCTAAGAAACTAGGGGGGTGGAGCCTCCTTCCAGTTGTAGCTGGAAAACAAAGGAAGTTGGTGCTTCCAATGAATGTAATTCTTAAAGACATATAAGAAAAAACATTATGTGGTTTTCTCCCACTTTGGGTTTCCACGTAAAAACAATGGTGTACTTTGTATGTTTATGATTTCTCATTTGTTCATTGTTTATTTACTCTGCAACTCTTGGATGATAATTCTACATTGATATAACCCTTGCATTTTGTGATTAAAAAGGATTGATTTTCTCTATTACTGATTCACCCCCTCTAGTTGCAGCTGGAAAACAAAGGAAGTTGGTTCTTCCAATGAATGAAATTCTTAAAAACATATAAGAAAAAGCATTCAATGGTTTTCTCCCGCTTTGGGTTTCCACGTAAAAACATTGGTGTACGGTGTATGTGTATGATTATTCATTTGTTCATTGTTTATTTACTCTGCAACTCTTGGATGATAATGCTACATTGATATAACCCTTTCATTTTGTGATTAAAAAGGATTGAATTGATCTATTATTGATTCACCCCCCCTCTCAGTAATCCAACAACAACAACCCATCCCTCGTTATGAACACATCCCTTCTAACCTCAAGGCTTCTTCTCCTTTGAATTCACTAGTAGCTTGGAATCATCTAGATGAGGAGGCACCCATTCCACCTCTGATGGACCATTTCCTACTATACCTACACAATATAAAGAGACTATAAGTATACCCAATTCAAATTCTAATACTGTAACCTTCAAACCTTTTAGAACCATGTTTTCCTTCCTCCAACCCTTTCTAATTGGGGTCATTGTTAAGAACCTTTGTGTTCATCAATGTATATTTAATGAGAGCGTCTAATTCAATATTATGATGGTTGTTTGGTAGTGCTTGGGGTCTATCATCCTTGTTACAATGACACCCTATTTGCAAACATTTGATGATTGACCATGTGAGTCAATAGGAATTGTACCTAATATTCCCATTCAATTGGGTGATAAGTTTGTCTTAGTAGATGTAGCAATTTTTATCACCCCTATTGACTTCAACCTTATTCTTAGGTGCAATTATTTGTATGCCACCGAAGTTATGGAATATTTTCTCTATAATGTGATGAAATTTCCACATGAAGGATGAATCATCACCATTGATCAACTCACATGTTGTAGTTCTCAACTACATCTTACTCAAGACAATGTCTCACCTTTAGTATTTCATTTGAAGTCTATCCCTATTGTTTTGTTGGATCATGACCTAAATCACAAATTCCTTATGTGAATAATACCACCATTTTCAAAACCTCCACTCTCATAGAGTATGAGTCTTTGGATCCTTTGAACAACTTAGACTTGGAGATTGATATTGTAGCTTCACACTTGAGAGCCAAAAATCCACTCTCTTTTCCCATGTGTGAAAGTGCTCTTGCCACATTAACCATGCATTTCGATGATGATGAAAAATTATTATATCTTATACCTTATTTTGATGGTCCTTGGGATAACCTCCACTTTATTTCTCCTATTTACTTCCTACCTAAGATACCCACTCCACTAGCATGCCCTTAGACTCCATGTCCTCTAGAAATATCTTCGATTCTTGCCTACTAGCACCACCTATCACACTTGACAATGATACATTGAACCACTCTTATGATCATTGATTTTTCAACCACATGGGATGTTGTTTAATATTTTGAGGATACAAAAACTTCCATGATTTTAATTACTCTTGATAAATCTAATAATATTTTTGAATTTTTGTTTCATAGATACATGAATTTGAACTAGATATTGATATTATGGTACATTTTCATCATTCACTTATCAATGGTTGTCTTAGAAAAAATGGATACTTGAATTGGCATATAAGATTAGGATATACCCTAATATGAAGATTCTCTCTAATGGACCATTTCCTACTATACCTACACACTCTAAGGAGACTAAAAATATACCCACTTCAAATTCTAAGACTGTGACCTTCAACTTGGAAAACCTTTTAGGACCATGTTTTCTTTCCTCCAACCCTTTCTATTTAGTTTCATTGTTAAGAACCTTTGTGTTGATCAATGTATATTTAATGAGAGAGTCTATTCCTATATTATGATGGTTGTTTGGTAGTGCTTGGGGTCTCCCATCCTTGTTACAATGACACCCTATTTGCAAACATTTGATGATTGACCATGCGAGTCAATAGGAATTGTACCTAATCTTCCCATTCAATTAGGTGATAAGTTTGTCTTAGTAGATGTAGCAATTGTTATCACCTCTATTGACTTCAACCTTCTTCTTAGGTGCAATTATGTGTATGCCACAAAAGTTATGGCATATTTTCTCTATCATGTGATGAAATTTCCACATGAAGGATGTATTATCACCATTGATCAAATAACATGTTGTAGTTCTAAACTACATCTTACTCAAGAAAACCTCTCACCTTTAGTAGCTCATTTGAATTCTATCCCTACTATTTGGTTGGATCATGACCTAAATCACAAATTTCTTATGTGACCACTAACACCATTTGCACAACCTCCACTCTCATAGAGTATGAGTCTTTTGATCCTTTTAAGAACCTAGACTTGGAGATTGATATTGTAGCTTCACACTTGGGAGCCACAAATCCACTCTCTTTTCCCAAGTGTGAAAGTTCTCTTTCCTCATTAACCATGCATTTTGATGATGATGGAAAATTATTGGATGATATATCATATTTTGATGGTCCTTGGGATAACCTCCACTTTAGTTCTCCTATTGAATCCCTACCTAAGCTACCCACTCCACTAGCATGCCCTTAGATTCCATATCCTCTAGAAATATCTATGATTCTTGCCTACTAGCACCACAAATCACACTTGACAATGATACCATGGACCACTCTTATGATCATTGATTTTTCAACCACATGGAATGTTTTCTAATATTTTGAGGATACAAACACTTCCATTATTTTAGTTACTCTTGATAAATCTAATAATATTTTTGAATTGTTGTTTCATAGATGCATGAATTTGAACTAGATATTGATATTTTGGTACCTTTGCATCATTCACTTATCCATAGTTGGCTTAGAAAATATGTATACTTGAACTAGACTATAAGATTAGGCTCTACCCTAATATGAATATTCTCTCTAATGGACCATTTCATACTATACCTACACACTCTAAGGAGACTAGAATTACAACCACTTCAAATTCTAAGACTGCGACCTTCAACTTGGACAACCTTTTAGAACCATGTTTTCCTTCCTCCAAACCTTTCTAATTGGTGTCATTTTTAATAATGTTTGTGTTCATAAATGTATATTTAATGAGATATTATATTCCTATATTATGATGGTTGTTTGGTAGTGCTTGGGGTCTCCCATCCTTGTTACAATGACACCCTATTTGCAAACCTTTCATGATCAACCATGTGAGTCAATAGGAATTGTACCTGATCATCCCATTCAATTAGGTAATAAGTTGTTTTAGTAGATGTATCAATTTTTATCATGCCTATTGACTTCAACCTTCTTCTTAGGTGCAATTATGTGTATGCCACAAAAATTATGGCATAATTTCTCTTTCATGTGATGAAATTTCCACATGAAGGATGAATTATCACCATTGATCAACTCACATGTTGTAGTTCTTAACTACATCTTACTCAAGAAAATGTATCACCTTTAGTAGCTCATTCAAATTCTATCCCTATTGTTTGGTTGGATCATGACCTAAACCACAAATTCCTTATGTGACCACTACCCCCATTTTCACAGTCTCCACTCTCGTAGAGTATGAGTCTTTGGATCCTTTGAACAACTTAGACTTGGAGATTGATATTATAGCTTCACACTTGGGAGCCACAAATCCACTCTCTTTTCCCATGTGTGAAAGTGATATTGCCTTATTAACCATGCATTTTGATGATGATGAAAAATTGTTGGATGCTATACCTTATTTTGATGGTCCTTGGGATAACCTCCACTTTAATTCTCCTATTGAATTCATAACTAAGATACCCACTCCACAAGCATGCCCTTACACTCCATCTCCTCTAGAAATATCTTTGATTCTTACCTACTAGCACCACATATCGCACTTGACAATGATACCTTGGACCACTCTTATGATCATTGATTTTTCAACCACATGGAATGTTGTCAAAATTTTAAGGATACAAACACTTTCATGATTTTAATTACTCTTTATAAATATAATAATATTTTTGAGTTGTCATTTCATAGATGCATGAATTTGAACTAGATATTGATATTTTGGTACCTTTGCATCATTCACTTATCCATGGTTGGCTTAGCAAAACTATATACTTGAACTGACATATAATATTAGACTCTACCCTAATCTGAATATGCTCTCTAATGGACCATTTCCTACTATACCTACACAATCTAAGGAGACTAGAAGTATGTGCCCACTTCAAATTATAAGACCATGACCTTCAACTTGAACAACCTTTTAGAACCATGTTTTCCTTCCTCCAACCCTTTATAATTGAGGTCATTGTTAAGAACCTTTTTGTTCATCAATGTATAGTTAATGAGAGAGTCTATTCTTATATTATGATGGTTGTTTGGTAGTGCTTGGGGACTCCCATCCTTGTTACAATGACACCCTATTTGCAAACCTTTGATGATCAACCATGTGAGTCAATAGGAATTGTACCTGATATTCCCAATTAATTAGGTGATAAGTTTGTCTTAGTATATGTAGGAATTTTTATCACCCCTATTGACTTCAACCTTCTTCTTAGGTTCAATTATGTGTATCCCATGGAAGTTATGACATATTTTCTCTATCATGTGCTGGAATTTCCACATGAAGGATGCGTTATCACCATTGATCAACTTATATGTTGTAGTTCTCAACTACATCTTACACAAGACAATGTCTCACCTTTAGCAGATCATTTGAAGTCTATCCCTACTGTTTGGTTGGACCATGACTTAAATAACAAATTCTTTATGTGACAACTACCACCATGTGCACAACCTCCACTCTCATAAAGTATGAGTCTTTGGATCCTTTGAACAACTTAGACTTGGAGATTGATTTTGTAGCTTCACACTTGGGAGCCACAAATCCACTCTCTTTTCTCATGTGTGAAAATGTTCTTGCCTCATTAACCATGAATTTCGATGATTATGAAAAATTATTGGATGCTATACATTATTTTGATGGTGTTATCTCTTTATAATTTCCTTGGCTGAGGAGGAAATAGGTACATGAGTAACCTCAAAACAAACTTGGGGTTGGAAGCTATCCCTTCCAACTAGAGAGGGATCTCTCTCTTCAAGTCAATCACTGAAAGGATTGATTTGGTTTAACTCAAAGGATGGATCTCTAAGATAAATGCATTTATAGGGTTGGTTGCAATATGAATAGAAAGTACAATGGGATATGGAGTCACTAAAGTCGAAAGTCAATAAAACTTGTTGGATACCTGGTAGATTTAAGAAAGGAATGAACAGAGGAAAGATAGAAATTAATATTCTAAGCCAAATATATATGTTGTAGAAAACATGTTATAGAGAAAACAATAATCCTTCAAGGAATCTAACAAGGATGAATCTCAAATAAATTATAGCAGAAGTACAACTCGAACTACATGCAACAAAGAATCTAATAAATATGAATTCTGATACACATATTTCACATCAACATAGAGAAGAAACCATACAATATCAAGTATACAACATGAAAGAATAGATTGAGGAATCACATGCATAAAATATCACAATCACATGTATCTCTCTGGTAAAAAATCAAGGACTTATGATCCAACAATTTATTCATTAACAATAAGGAAAAAATTACAAAATGTTCAATAGTATTCCTATACACACTTGCCAACCCTTTAGTTTTCATGGATGCCTGAATATATACAAAAAAATATGTCTATAGCATCAATTTCAAATCCAACTATGATCCTACAACAGTGTTAACAATTGCACATAATCAACATGAGATCTTTAACGAACTACCAAAAAGAAGGAGTCGACTTGGACTCATTTAATTTAACTACAACGAATTTGATATGACAATAAATGAAACCCAAAATTATGATTTCCACTACTGATTTTCATTGGAGATCAGCTGGCACACTTGTTGAATCATTGAAGTTGAGTTGTAGGTGTTTTGGCCATTCTTTCACAGTTGCGCAACAAGTCCACTTCACAATCACCACCTACAAGAAAAATGCAGTAGAGTTGCGCAACAACAAGTGGTCTGTCATCTCATGTTTACTTTCAATCTTTGACTGATAGTTGATGTTGTCTGAGGGTGATTTCGATCTTATGAAGATGATGTGTCTCGTTATAGCTCTTTTTAGTACTTATTTAAATCTCATTTTCTTTCCCAAATCATCAAACCCGTGAGTAATAGTTCCTCTTTGATAAAATAATATGCTTCGGTATGGCACCTTTTGTGAAAAAGGAGTCAAAATGGAAAAATGACAAAAATGTGTCAAAAACATCTCAGCGGTTCAGTTCTCTACTGCCTCAACTAGCAATTCAAGCTTACCCTTCTTTCCAGTCTCCACCTACTGCAAACTTTTCTTGAGGGTCTTGTTCTCCTTCCTCAAAATGAGGTTCTGATGATAAAAACTGTTCAATTGTCTATGTAATGAAATTATCCTTCTCACCATTAATGCAAATTTGTCTATTGCGGGTCCACAGTCTCTTAGGTGTTCTGCAAACTTCATTTTGAATTACCTATCTCCCTCTCTGAGTTGAAATATCACATTTTTTGCTTCTCTGATCTGTTTATTTAGCCTCTTGAAAGTGTGTTTTCCTTCCTCGTATTTCTTTTCTGGTGGTTGATTCTGTGCTGGGATTTCCTCTTGATGCTGCGAATTCCTAGTTGCGGACCTTGTTAAAGGAACACTAGGCTTAGGAATCTCCTCTACCTCTGGAGTCTACTCTATTGATTTCCCTTTTCTCCTTATTTTGGAACTTGTTGGATTTGATAGTGCTAACATTTCTCCTATCACATGGGTATATTTCTTGAAAGCTTCTTCTAGAGAATTCTTCTTCAATTCTCTATTTTCATGTTGCAACTGTGTTATTCCAAAGTGAGCCTTCTTCAACTATTATTGCAACTCAATAATTGAAGTGTCTCTGTCATCTGAGAGGGTTGGTTGTATGAAGGTTTCTAGAGTCTCGCTAATTTCCTGTGATGTATGTATAACACACATTCTCTTTGTTGTAAACCTGGTGATTGGTTTTTTAGGAGCTTCGATCACTTCTGGAGAGAATTGGAGTTTCTTCCCTTTCTTTTTATCCTGCTAACTTGCTACAGGATCTTCAGTCTCTTTTTCCCTTTTATTAACAGAAATATCAGGGATTTATGTTGCAGTTATTTCTATTGATGAGGGTGAATTTCTCAAACTTTGTGGGTTGCCTAGTGAATATACTTCTATTCTTGGTGAATTTAGAAAAGTCTTGCAATCTCGATTTCTCTTTCTGATTTCTTCTAATACTAATAGTTTGATCAAATAAAAATGGAAGAGGATAACATCTCCTTGCTCCTTCCTTAGTTGTACTCTGTCAGCCATCCTTCCTAGACTTATAAAAAGGTAATATGGTAGATTCAAAGGCTTCTTACCAATGAAGTTCATTAAGAGCTTCATATGATATTGGTAAACTCTGATAAATCTCCCTTCACATGTAAAAAACCTATGGATAACCCTCAACAAATCACTATGACCTTCCAATAAAAACTCTTCAGGTATGCTAGCTCCAAATTTAGTATTTCTAAATTCAGGATTCAAAAAATCATGATGGTAAGATAGATTTGAATGCATACCTTTGAACCATTTTTCTCCACGAGAAGGGATTTATGTTGCACCAACAATGTATCTTCAAAAACTTGCAACTGGAGGTTGCCCACCTTAGCCTTGGCACTATCAAAATTATCTGCAAACTCCCTCACCACTTGTCCATTATAGTCCTTAAGTTTTTCAAAAAACATGATGCAACCCACTTGTTTAAAGGATGCTCTGATTTTTGGGTCTGCGTTTACCAAATTCAAACCATGTGGCTCAAACCTCACGATGTCACCACCCTTTACATTATTTCTTCTACGTTCTAGAGTTGTCATGATGTTGGTATGTGTCAACCCTGTGTAAACTCTAACCATGTGCAACGATGATTAGAACATGTGTGCAACAATAGATTACAATTTTCAACTTGTTGTGTCAAGTTAATACGTCAAATTATGATACTCTGGGTGTTGTGCGCAACAAATGAAAATAGTAGCCTCTACACACCAAATGAAAATAGTAACCTCTGCGCAACAAATGAAAATAGTAGCCTCTGCACACTGTGTAGAAACAAGAAGAACATGGACTTGTGAAGAACAAATGATACTAACATCTTTTGGGCAGCATCAAACAACAACGTCCTTTGCACAACAACGAACAAAATAAGGACTTGTGCACAAGATTGGCCGAGAGGTTTTTGAAATTGTGGATGAAGAGAAATGATTTCTTGATGCTTTGTTTACCTAGAGGGAGGATACATTTCAAATATAAATTCAATTAAATCATTAATTATTCTATCATACCTCATCGTACCTCCATACGCAAAATTAGGACGTTGTACAACAACTTGCGATGTGCAATGGTTTTCTTGATGATGCCACATGTCCTTGATAGATTTGATTTCATGAAATCATTAGAAATTTGACAAGACTGACTCTGACTGTCTTGAAACAACATCGTTCCCCTTCATAATTACCCTTTAGTGACATGACAACCCACATCTTGGCACAAAAACCATAAGTTACATGGTTAAAAAAGAAAACCCTACTCATGAAACACAAACCTATGACTCATGATTTAAGAAAAAATCATACAATGTTCTTATTTAACCCAAGACATGACTTTATCCTATAATTTTATTCAAAACCTAACAACCTATTTATAGGACACTAACACAGGCTCCAATGGAGATGGAATCCTCCCCGTGAGGTGCCAAAGAATAGATAGACTAGTGGACTTATCCATTGAGTTCTTTATTTGTTACTAAAATGACTCAAAATGACTTTATATTTTATGTACAAACACACTTGGAATTACTCATCAGACCTTAGGGCCTTCTCTTTAGCCTTCAAATTTGTTGATTCATACCCAAAGCGAAAAATACTAAAGAAAATGGATATTTACAATGAAGTGAAAAAACAAATGAAATGCTTTAAGTAAAATAGTGCTTGAGAAGCCTTCCATTAATAGGTCCCACACTGATGTATTCTCCATTGAGCTCCTATAATAGGAATTCATTATTCCCATGATATGCTATAACTTTGTATGGCCCCTTCCAAATATTTTCAAACTTAGAATGTTTACCCTTGTCTTCAATTCTTGCATCCCATTTTAAAACCAAATCATTGATCTAAAAGTCATCAGCCTTAGTTCTCCTGTCAAAAAATTTCTTCATTTTGTCTTGATATAATTGTACATTCTTAAAAACCTCTTCTGTCATTTGATGAACATGAAATAACTGACTTATTATTCTATGAACATGGTTTGGTTCAACATCTACTTCTTGCAACACCTTCATGACTGGCAGTCCAATAGAAGTAGGAAACATTTCCTCTGTACCATAAACACGATGAAATGGAGATGTGCCAATAGACTTCTTTGTACTCACTCTGTCTTCCCAAAGTGCAGAAATAATCTTCTTGTGCCAAGATTTCTTGTTTTCTTGTAGTAACTTTTTGATGATCCTGATCAAACTCTTATTAAATGATTCGGCCAAACCATTACCATGTGGGTAATAGGATGTTGAGTGACTGAGCGTGATACCATAATTAGTGAATAATTCAACTAGTTTCGTAGACTTAAAAGAAACAATGGTATCTATAATAATCCTTCTTGGACAACCAAACCTTGAGAGTATATTGATTTCTAGAAATTGTATGATGACTGAATCAATGGCTTGATGGGTAGGTACAACTTCTATCCATTTTGTGAAATAATCTATGGTTGTTAAAATCCATCTGTGTTGAGATGAATATGAAGGATTCACTTCCCCTATGAAATCCAAACCCCATTGTTGGAAAGGGGATTCTACAGAACTGGTTTCAGAGGGAAAGGAAAAATATTTCTTTTTCCTTCAAAAATATGGCATTCATGGCAAGTGGAAACCTTCTTATATACATAAGCAAATATGGTAGGCCATTAGAAACATGATCTCAGAAGTTTATTAACTATTGTCTTACAGTAATGATGACCTCCACAGTCACATTCATGAAACTCTTTCATGGTTTGTTGAGCGTCAACTTCTGAAATAAATTTCAATAATAATCCACTCAGGTCTTTCCAATAGAGGGAATCATTAAGCATGCAACACTTTATTTCCTTTTGCTTCAAAAATCTGGCTTTATTTTTTGACAATTAAGGAGGGGCTTGCAAATTTTTTAAAACAAATATGATGTCATTGTACCAAGATGAATCCAAAAATTTGTGGCTTACCTGAAGAGGGGCTTCTTCTTCTATATCTTGTGAGAGGTCAACAATAAAATTTACTCCCAATAACTCAAAATTTGATTGAGTCATCATTTGAGCAAGACCTTGTCCTTTGATTAATTTCTTAGGCTTAATTTCCACATCATATTCCAACAAGGCCGCAATCCACTTACCTCTCTTTCCCTCGGGATCAGGTTGAGTCAAGATATCTCTCACAACACTATTTGGAACATATCTAAGGACATGAGAGTGTAAAACATACATCCTGAATTATTTCAAATCCTTAACTAAGGCATAGGCCTGTTTCTCCATAATATTGTACTTAAAATTTGAATTTCTTAAATACCTACTGAAAAAGGCAATAGGTTTCCACTGGTTCTGATAATTTTTCTGCATTAATACTACTGTTATAGTGTGCTCTAAGGAAATAATAATAATAATAAAATTCTTTGCAAAATCTAGGTTGATCAACACAGGAGCTTTGGTTAGAGCTTCTTTCGCCTCTTCAAAAGAATGTTTTGCATATTCTTTCCATTTTATTTCATTTCCTTTCCTCAACATATTTGTGATATGCTTTATTATTTCAGCAAGGTTAGGGATAAAAATTCTTAAAAAATTTACCCTACCTAAGAAGGATTGTACCTCTTTTTTTGTCCTTGGAATACAGATTTTTTGTATTGAATCCACTTTATTAGGTTCAATTTTGATCCCATCTCTTGAAATAATGTGTCTGATTTTACCTTCTTGCACAAAACAAATTGACTTTTTTGGGTTGAGAGAGATCCCAATTTTTTTTCATTTTTGAAACACCAGTTCCAAATGCTGCAAATGTTCACTGTCAAAATATGAATACATAGCTATATCATCCAAGTAAATCACAATTAAACCCTCACAATTCACCTTTCTTAAATCAAAAGAAAATAGATCCTTGTATTGTCTAGTGATATCCAAACCCAACTCTTCCATGATCACCTTTGGCATGAAGTTGTGAGATGATATTGAATTTAACATTGCATTGTGAAGAGTTACATTATGGATATTTAGGCTAACATAGAAAGGAGGCACATCATCATCATTACCAATTTCCTCAACCTGAGGACCAAATAAAATAACAGGATGGTCATCTTGTACATTAAGGGTGTCTGAGGTCTATTCCATTTTAAGCATCTTTACAATATGACTTTTGTATTCCATATTTATGATTAGCTCATTAAAACGTATAGAAATCTTATTTTTTTCCATTTCATTTTCAAAATTAAAGGAGGGTTGAGATTTTTCTAATTATTTTAGAATTTCTTCTCTTCTTACCTCTGGAACATCTCTAGGAGGATATTCTTTCTGTTTTCTTTTATTTGATGTATCCTTCTTTAGAAAAGCCTTTTCTTGATGATTGGAAGAGGGCATGTCATCTCTAGGATCCTTAGGAGTACTTGCTGCAATTTTCTTATTCCTGAGGTTATATTATTTTTGGAATTTCATGATGGAATTTTGATATCTTTCCTATAATCCTCTTTCTCCTTTAATTCTTCATCTTCCATAAACATATCGTGTTATTCTTTAGTTAAGTAAACTTGTGACCCTTCTAGGCCAAAATAATGAATATCTTCAGGAGGTTCCTCAAACAAATCTGCAACATAATTATTTTGGAAAGGAGGTCTAATTGGTTGATCAACTGGAATCATTTGTTCTCTTTGTCTTATCTGAGGAACTGGAGGTCTCCTAAAATTTTGATTTCTATCTTGAGGGTTATGCGGGTTATCATCCAATGACAATTTTTCTACCAATTTATCCATAGTCTTTACCATTAAGTCAAAATTTTCATTTGAACCTTGAGAAATAGAGGGTAGTGTTTCTTCTTTAGATTTATGTCTATCAACTTATATTTGTATCTTGATCTTCTCTGATGAAGCTAAATTCACTTCCACTTCAATTGCATCGTTCATCATATCAGTCAGAGAAGTGGACCTTCTTTCTCTTAGTAACAAGGAAAATTCACTCTCGAATGCATCAACATAATGGAGTTGAGCAGCTCCTTGGGGAGGCTTTACTTGATCAGGAATGGAGTTATAGACCTTCATAAATATACTGGAAAAATCATGTACTATGTCAGCAAGGATTCTCTTTAAATGGTTCTATTGTGTCAATAACTGCAAAGGTTTTTTCTTACTCCCCCATCTCCCAAGAAAAAGAGTTTCAAAATTTTCAAAGTTAGGAATGTTTGTGCAAATAACCTCGTCTTAACATCTTCATCATCTACTTCTTCAAGATATATGAAATCAATGAACCTATCTACATGTTGTTAGGATGTTACATCCCCTTCTGCATCAAATTGTTTGATTATTTATGCATAATTCTGTGGCAAATCATGAAGTGCAATAGGGAGAACTAATGGGGAAAATCTTGTTTCGATAACTCTCGGAGGAGTTTGACCTGACTGTATGATTTGACTGGGAATTACTACAACTTGGATAGGAACAACAAGAATAAAGGTTTGAAATTTCTTTTCATCAAATACAATTTGAGTCAAATCAGATTCTGACTTGGGTCTAAACAAGGACTTCTCAAATTTAATATCAAATTCAAGGTCATTAATTGTTTTTACTCCACCTTTAGGAAATGACAAAACTCTATCCAAAAAATACTTAATTGAGTTGTTTTTTTTGTTAATTTTGCACAGAATTCCTTCTGGATTGTCAATGGATTATGGAGGATATGGATCTGGATGATGCCTTGTGTATTTTTTTTGGGTATCTAGGATTCTATAAAAAAAATTATATTCAACAACTGATCTTCAAATTTGGAGTCACCAGAGTGAAATTTCAGCCAAAGTTGTATCCAGTTCACCATCACTCTCAGGAACCAGTTTCATAAATTTTTGTCATTTTCCTAGTGAAAATTTTACCTTCGATTCCCGACAATGGTGCCAAAATTTTAACTCTCTGTAATTTCCTTGGATGTGGAGGAAATAGGTACAGGGGTAACCTCAAAACCAACTTGGGTCTGGAAGCTATCCCTTCCAACCAGAGAGGGCTCTCTCTCTTCAAATCAATCACTGAAAGGATTGATTTGGTTTAAATCAAAGGCTACATCTCTAAGATAAATGAATTTATAGGGTTTTTTACAATATGAACATAAAGTACATGGGGTTATGGAGTCACTAAAGTCAAAAGTCAATAAAACTTGTTGGATACCTGATAGATTTAAGAAAGGATTGAACAAAGGAAATATAGAAAGTAATATTCTAAGACAAATAGGTATGTTGTAGACAACAAGTTATAGAGAAAACAATAATCCTTCAAGGCATCTAACAAGGATGAATCTCAGAGAAATTATAGCAGAAGTACAACTCGAACTACATGTAACAGAGTGTAACAACCAGGATTTCATTTAAGCTACCATAAATTACAACAGAGGGGAATTTTGAAACTTACTAAAAATTTGCTTACTCTAGCATATTCATTCCCAGATTTTGATAAATAAAATAACATTTCACATAACAATTTGCATACAATTTAAATTTAAGTAAACACTTCACAATTTTGAGTTATGAGTTAAATACCTGCCTCTGATGCTATTATCTGTAGCATCTTGAATCTTCGCTTGAACAACCCCAAACCAGCCACCCTACCAACCAGTACGCTTGGCCCTAGGACATCTACGGACGTCCTAGCCCTCCGAGCCCAAAACCCCTCAGCCCTGGTGTGCACTGTAAATCCACTGTTCACTATCTCTGTCCCAATGCTTCCCAAAATCTCCTCTTGTAAACTGCATGAATGAAATTCCCCTCCAAAATGAATCCTCCTCCTTCCCTTATGCCTCCTTCACCGCCCCGAACCTTCACTCCCCACCAAACCTTATCCATACATTTATTTCTATTAAATGGGCTTATCCATTACTTAATGCTTATTTT
>JASDQU010196624.1:3907-19574 GCA_032191745.1 Picea mariana | reverse complement strand
CCTTACATTTTTTAAAAAAATTTTAAAATAATTTTGGCTTTTTTTATTTATTTTTGTTTTTCCAAATTTTTATAAATTTTTTTCCTAGATTTTTTAGTTTTTAAAAAAAGTTTTTTTTTAACTTTTTTAAAAACCAACTATTGGATTTCCTTTCTTTTTTTCTTCATTTTTTTAATGTAAATTTTAAAAAATTATAAAAATAAATTTTAAGCAATGATTTATGAGCCTATTTTAAGTTGTTTATTGACCATGGTAGTCATTGTCGAGGCCACAGTTTCAATTAAGTCATAATTTTAACTCCAAAAAAAAACCTGGTGCTACTAGTAGCATCGTTTTTCGATTCAGGGACCAATTTTAAAGTCTTTGTCCACAATGACATCAGTTGTCAACGCAATGGGTCTAAATTTTAACCATTACAAAAAAAAGGTGCTACCGGTAGTGCCACTTCTTTATTTAGGGGTAAAAATGACCACTCTAAAAAATTGAGAACTCTAAAGAGTTCTCGTTAAGTTGGTAACTCTGTTATGACTCTTTAAATAGATACATGAACATTGCACATTGTTCTAAAATTATTGTATGTCTGTAAAATATCTATGAACTAGATGATTGAGGAGGAGGGAATTGATGATTTGGATGGATGAAAATTCAACAATAGAATTTGTGCTCAATTCTCTAGCATCAAATGTCAATATTACTAAACAATGAAAATAAAATAAAAGAACTCTTCTTACTATGAAACTTGACACCTTTAGTGTATGTCAAAATGTGTGGTCCCAAAAAACACTCACGCTCCAGGAGGCTGCCCACGCATGCACCTGGTGCGTCCCCTTCCTTTCCCTCATGCCATGGCCCCAGGAGGGGGCCCTGAGGCTCCTTCCCAAGCTCTCCCTCCCGAGATAGATGCATTCAGAAAACTGGTCGTAGCCAACAACAAACAAACTGCCTCAGAGATGTAGCAAAAATTTGTCAAAAAAATGGATAGTATTCCCTCAGTTGCCCTCCCAGCAGAAGAAACATACAGATATGCTTTGAACCTTGTTGAACGAGGACTCATCGGTCAGTTCACAGGCCTATGGCCTTCTCCCAAAGTTGTAGATGCATGGGTTCAGAGGAACTAGAGCCCCCTTGTAAAAGAAGGCATCAAAAGCCATCTCGTCGGTAGAGGATTCTACGCTTTTGTCTTTGACAAAAAAAAGGACAGAAACCTCATATTAAAAAATGGACCATACTTTATGGGCCCTCATGGTCTATACCTGAACAAATGGTCTCCAGACTTTGATCCGACACAATATGTGCCCTCAGCCGTACCGGTCAAGGTGCGCCTCCCCCACCTCCCCTTGCATTGTTGGAATCTGAAGTCCCTGGAATCCATTGGGAATACTCTCAAAAAATACATTGACAAAGTAGATAGAAAGGATCAGTATTCATGTGCCTGGATATGCGCTGAAGTAGATTTGTAGGTGGGGCTTCCGAAATCCATTCAACTAAAGGTTGCAGACTGGTCTCACATCCAAAAACTGGATTACGAACAACTTCCATTCAAATGCAGGTATTTCCATGGCTATGGACACTTCGCCAGGCATTGCAAAAAGAAGGTAGAAGAAGAGGGGGAGATCTCGAAAGGCAAACAATGGACACAGGTCCAAAAATCATCCCCGTCAAAGAATAACAACAAATTCAAAGGGAAAGGGGCATCCAAAGGGTTTGGCACCCCCATTCTAGGGAAAGCTCCTGGGGAAGGTAGCTCAGCCCCTCCAATCCCAGAGGCTTCTAAAAACCCCTTCGAAATCCTCAGCAACCCTTTAGAAATCTCTGATCCAGTGACTAAATAAATTCAACAATAAACCCTCCCTCCCACAGTGGGAAAAAACAATGGTGAAGTATCCCAATCTAGTTCCCCAATCGGAACCTCCTCCTCCCCTTGCTATGCAGAAATAATAAAAAAGAAACCCCTAGAAAACTCCAAATATTCAGAGGATGAGTCTTTCGAGAGACCCTCAAAAAGAGAAGGGAGAAAATCTCACAAAGAAGTAAGAGAAGAAGAAGTGGAGAGGAAAAAAATGCAAGGAAGCCAATCCACCATTGAGATGTCCATTGGAAGAAATACCAGAACAAGCCCCCCCAAGGGAGGGTCTACCCACTCCAACCCCAGTAAATAATGCATATAGTCTCTTGGAATTGCAGAGGCTTGGGGAATCCATCAAAGGCCGAACTAGTCAAAGACCTACTGAAAATTGACCCTCCTGAGATCCTCCTGCTCCAAGAGACCAAAATTGAAGGGGACACCCTTCTTGAAATCAACAAACAGAAATGGAAGAAAAATGATAGGAAAGCCATCAACGCAAGAGGTTCCTCTAGTGGCCTCACAACCTTTTGGGCGAATGACAAGTTTCATTTAGAAGATTCTTTCGATACCCAACACTCCAACACACTTCAAGTAAGTTTTCTCTTTCACTCTTCAATCTTTATGTACCTGTCTTGTACTCTGAAAAGAAAGAATGTTGGCAATCGTTATCAAATTTTTTAGAGATCTTCTGTCCCTCAAACATAATGCTAGCTGGAGATCTAAATTTAGTATTTGATCTGAAAGAAAAGAGAGGAGGAAATAGTGGCAGAGACCAAATGCTCTCCTTCGTTGAGGAGCTAGTCCATCAATGGGACCTCCTTGATTTCAAGCCTTCGAAAGCACTTTACACCTAGACAAATAACATATTAGGGATTGATCACATATCTGCACGCCTGGACAGATTCTTAATCTAGATCTTGTTCATGCAAGAAAGAAGGATAATCTCTACCAAGATTCTCCCAAAGCTGACTTCTAATCACACACCTATCCTCTTGAATTTGGAAGAATAAGAAAATATGGGCCCAATTCCTTTCTGGTTCAGCCCCCTTTAGATAGATAAGGAGGGCTTCCTAGAAACTGTTCAATCTGCTTGGTCCTCTCCTGTCTTAGGGTCTCTAAGCTTTGTGTGGGAGCAGAAATTAAAGGTAACAAAACATGCACTGAAATCTTGGGCTAAAAAACCCATCATCATCCCCATTATCCTCAGACAAGAGGCAGTCCATCAGCTATCAGACTTGCAAGAGAAAATGGAGTCCAAGGCCATCTTCAAAACAGATCTAGAGAAAGAACAAGTTGCCCAAAACAAAACCTTTTGTGCATTTCAACAAGAAAAAGAATATTGGAGGCTCAAGTCTCGAAGCTTGTGGCTAAAATATGGAGACCATAACACTTCCTACTTTCACAGGAAATGCAAAGCCCGCCTCTCCCGTAACCAAATTTATGAAATTACGTCCTCGGATGGAACAATACACAAGGGTTTTGAACATCTCAAAGAGGCAGTAGAAAAACACTTTCAGAGCCTATACCAGGAAGAAGACTCTGGTTGCGAAGAGACTATCTCAGACTACCTCTCACACATGCCCTCTCTAGTAAGCAGGGATGACAACATAGGTCTCATGAAGTTGTTTACTGAAGAAGAAATCTGCAATGTCATCTGGTCCATGGAGCCCGACAAAGCCCCGGGGCCAGATGGTTTCTCAATCCATTTTTACAGAGCTTGCTGGGATATAATCAAGATAGACCTGCAAAATATGATCAGAGCTTTCCATAAAATAGCCAAGGTAGGGGGCAGCACCAACTCCACCTTCCTAGCTTTAATTCCCAAAGAAGTTAACTCGAGCTCCTTCGAAAGATTTAGGCCCATCTCACTCTGCAATGCTTCCTACAAAATTATGTCCAAAATCCTGGAAAACAGAATAAAGCCTCTGCTAGAAAACCTCATTTTCCCTATGCAAGGTGGTTTAGGAAGACATACTCTCGATAATGTAATACAGTTTCAAGAAGCCATGCACTCCAGTCATAAGCGACAAGAGCAAGGGATGTTGATAAAGCTCGACATGGAAAATGATTTCGACAGGGTAAACCTCTCCTTCCTTTATAAAGTCCTTCTTTATTTTGTTTTTTGCCCATATTTTGTTAAATTGATCAAAACTTGCACCGAAAATCCCTGGATATCCCCCCTAGTGAATGTCAGACCAACAAATTACTTTCAATCATCAAGGGGATTAAGGCAAGGTTTCCCTCTATCCCCCTTTCAGTACATCTTATGGAAGACACTTTAAGTAGGAAGTTGACTGCTGAAAAGAAGATTGGCTTAGTCCCAGGCATTAGACTAACGAAGGGCCTTAATCCAATCAATCATGCCCTCTTTGCAGACAATTCCCTCATGCTGGGAGGAGCTTCCATAAAGATTGCAAAAATCTTCAGCAAAATTCTTCAAGGCTTCTGCAGTATCTCCAGAGCACTCATCAATAAAAGGAAAAGTGTATTGTATGGTTGGAATACAGATTAACAAACAATCTAGAGAATTTTCCAATACCTGGGGTTCTAAGGATACGCTTCATGGGAAAAAATAAAATATCTTGGACTCCCCTTAACTCTGGGGCCCAACAAGTCTTCATTGTGGACATAAACCATAAGCAAATTCAATGCAAAAATCACAGCCTAGGGTGGACAGTGGCTCACAAACATAGGGAAGCTCACCCTCATAAAATCGATCTTGTCCTCCTTACCAATCTATCAGGCCTCCTTCCTTCTTGCTCCAAAGGCGATCATGTCACAAATTACAAAGATGATAAGAGACTTCCTCTATCGAGGAGGCAAAGTTAATCAAAATAAATACCACTTGGTGAATTGGGAAATGGTCAAACGCCCTCACTCTAATGGTGGCCTTCAAGTAAGAGACCCTGAGCTTGCAAGTCTAGCTCTAGGGGGAAAAATCCTTTGGAACCTATATGAAAATCGAAGGCATCCTGTAAGCAAACTTTTAAGGAATAAATACCTTGATGACGTTTCTCTGAGAAATCTCCAAGCAGAAAGCACCCCCAAAGGCACTCAGATTTGGAACCTCCGCCATCATGGCTTACCCTCCTTCCAAAAGCACCTCTACTGAATCCCATTGAATAAGAAAAGAACAATGTTGTGGCAAGACATCATCATGGGCAATGCACCCCTCAATGTCTCAGATGAATTTAAAGGAATTCTTGAGTGGCTCTCCCAATGTGGATTTACCAAACTCCCAGACATCTCTACGTGGGACGCCTCAGGAAACTGGCAAGCATGGGACCTCTCACGCATTCTAGAATACTTGCAAAGGAAGAAATTGACCCTTCTAGCAGCGCTGACGGATTCAACTCCATTCCATATCCTCTTGCTAGACAAATGGGGATGGGGCAAGGCTGGCTCTTATTAGTTTCTCAAGGATACATTTCACTTCAAACCCCCCAGGCTCCTTTTGAGTCAACAATTCTGAAACAGGTCTGGGACCCCCTTGGACAATCGAAAGTAAACTTCTTCTGCTAGATTCTAATGCACAGGAAACTTTTGACAGGTGAAAATCTAACAAAAAGAGGCATTATTGGCCCCCACAGATGCCCTATGTGTTGTAATGCCCCGGAGACAACAGATCATCATTTTTTGGAATGTTCTTTTGCTCGAGAAGTATGGAATTTCTCTCTCCATGGCCTCAGCATCACAGCTTCGAACCATATCTCAGTGGTAAATTTATTTTCCTCTTGGAAGGCATGCTATCCTCAAGAGATACAAAGCAGTCCAAACTGGAAAAAAAATTGGTAGACCATCCCCAAATACATTTGTTGGAAACTATGGCTGGCCAGAAACGATCAAATCTTTAACAATAAGTTGCCTTCCCCCCCTTTGGTAGTTATGAAAGAAAAATCTCTACTTCTCGAAACAGTGGAAAACTACTCCTTCAAGAATGAAAAAATGCTCCTTCCTGCAGAAAAGAAATGGATCGACACTTTCACCTACCAATACAGAAAACAAATCTCTACTTGCCCCTATCTCACTCCAAGTTGGCGTATGTGAGACAAGAATGAAGTATTTCAAGACTAGTGGAGGAGGAAAGGCATAGCCTTAGTTTTTTTCGATGGAGCCTCCAAGGAAACCCAGGGAACGCAGGAGCAGGTGGAGTGATTTACTCCTCGGATGGATCTCGAAAAGACAGCTTCAATTGGGGTCTAGGACAGAGAACAAACAATCAGGCTGAAATCCTCGGGTTACTCAAAACTTGCCAAATAGTGTGGGAAAATGGCATAAAATAAATACAAGTCTTTGGAGACTTCAAAATCTTGATTAATATCTTAAATATGAATGACCAGCTTAGCAACCTGGTGATCAACAAGACTCTACTAAGGATTCGACAAGTACTAAAAGACTTCTCCTACTCTTGCTTTTTCCACATCTTGCGTGGATCGAACAAGGAAGAAGATACAAAGGAAAATATAGGCTATCTCTTACCCCTAAGTGTGCTAAACAGAAATGACGAAGACCCCCAGTGGATCCCCATCCCGTAGCTTGAGCTCTACCTCTCCTCAAATCATTGTAAGAATGAGAAATGTTGTACACAGATTATGTGGGAAACTTCTCCCATGTAATGATGGTTGATCAATAAAAATACCCATTTTAGTTNGCGTGGTACCAATCTTTTGGACTACAAAAAAGAACATTCAACAACTATAAGAACATGTTTAAAAAAAGTGACTTACAAGCAATGAGTGCTAATAATAGATTACAAAAGTCTAGATCATATACTTTTGCAATAATTGTTGGTGTTAATATTATTGTGGACCATAATTTATATACAACTCCACAACTAACTCATTCATTACATCAAGGTGGAACAAGGATTCCTCTCATATTATTTCCTTCAAATATGACCTATGGTTTACTTCTCCAAAAGGCTAATGAGAACCTTGCTACGCTAAGTCTCCCTCAAATATTATAGTCCCAATTCAACATGATAATAAGAAAACATTTTTTGGATGTTTCAATCACAAAGAACAATTTCTTCTCAAGGTAGGATGAGTTTGTCTTCATCACTGAAAACTATAAGAACATTGTTGGTCCAACCTGAGTATAAAAGTTACAAGCAATTCAAATATCCCACAATCATTGTGCACCATACAATGTTGTTTGTATGTTTCAAATTTCTTTTAGTGGACCATTATCGTTGTTACAGGAGCCCTGATTTTATCATAATAAAATCATCTCGGTATTGGTTTTATCTCCAGGTGTTTTTTAGAGGTATCTACCCAAAAATATTGGTGTTTATGTGTGCATGACTTGGTTTCCAGTATTTATTCTGCTATCTTTATTCAAGTTGAATATTCCTGGTCTGGATTGGATCATTAGATTGTTTTTCATCTCTCTCAATCCCTTCATAGTGGAAAAAATTAGAGGAATCAATTTGTAGGGCCATTTTAGTGGCAGGTCCCTGTTTGGAAAATTGGGGTCCAGAACCTTCTAGGGCCATTTTGAGGCATCAAATGACATTTTTTGGGGTTAAAACTTTCCAAGCATAGGTTGGAACCAATGATGCTATTCTACACATCAAGACCTTTCCAATGGTGAAAACATCAAAGTTCATATGCAAAAGTTATGCCTCCTGCAAGTTGACCTACCGTGTTGACCACCATGGTACGAGATGATGCCACGTCATCCCCCGTTACTCATGCATATGGGGCTAGCCATGTATGTAATTTAAAGAATATTCTAGAAGGTTCAAAAAATTATAATTTATCACAATTGATGGTTGAGGAAGTCAAAAACCTACCCCTAGATGGCTATCGGGCTATGTTAAATACCAAGCCACTAAGAGGACAAGAGGTTCCATTCTTTTGCATTGTATCTTGTTCCATCGCTGAGTAAAACATCTAAGAGTGGTATTATGTGAGAATAACATAGGAGGAGAGATTTTGTAGTAGCCATATAGGCCATGGGTCATAGGAAAATACACAGAGAGTGCCTCTTTCTTTGCACTTCCATCATTTCCATACCAGAGAAAAGAGAGCAAAGCAGCCTCACCTTCTAATTGGGTTTTATCTCATAAGGGTTTCCCATAGAAAATATTTTTGTTATCTTGTGGATGGTGTGTGATTATACTTTATTGTTATCTATTTTTCACATTTTATCTATTTCATGCATAAGCATAAAATCAGAAATCAAATATTTTGGAATCTAAAGGAATTTAACCTACATAGAGTAGATTTTAGTTTTATTTATCAGATATGTTGTGATGAACTGTTCCAGTGGAATATCCACGACAATTTATAGATCAATTCCAGTAGTGTGTTTTTGTTTTGTGAGTTGTTAACTTGATTTGCAGTAAGAAAATCACTAGATAACAAGATACCTAGGTGCCAGAGTAAGGATTTCAACATGGTATCATAGAACATACTCTGAAAGGAAGCCAAATCTTAGACTCATAGAAGTTGATAGAAAATCTATCATATCTATAAGATATCTTAGCAAATCCATAACCAAAAGGAAAAAATCAAAGGACAGATTTCACAAAAGCAGTCGTATTGAGGTAGAACTAGAGTTTTGCAGTTTTACAAAGTTGTATGCAGGTTGCAGAAGGAACAAACACGTACATACGTGGGTGTATTTGGATACAACTGCATATATGTGGGTTGCAGTAAGCACATGTGCATACATATGCAAGTTTCAGTAAGGGAATTCACATAAATATGTGGGCTTCAGTGGTGACAAGAACGTACAAGCTCGTATAGGTAAGTACGAGGGTAGTTTCAATAGTAAGTTATTTCCAGGGCAGTTTATCATGTCTAAGGGATGGCATTAACACCTCCGAGAGTTGAAGACAAATTGGATGGAGCATCCAAATTCCTATTTAGGAAAGAAAGAGTTACTTTGGCGTTAAAGGAGTATGGCCTTTGGGAGTTAGTGGACANAAGAGGGTCATATTGCATTTAGTGAAGGATCATATAATTCCTCACCTATCCGAGAAGAAGAGGGACAAAGAGATGTTTGATGCCTTGGTAGGTTTATTCCAGAGTAATAACATGAATAGGAATATGGTCTTAAGAAATAGACTCGGATCGATGCAAATGTCTAGATATGACAATGTTACCAGCTATTTCAAGAGGATCACATAGGTACATGATCAGCTTTCAGCCATAGGGGAGAAAATGGAGGATGTAGAGATCATGAATGTGGCACTGAATGGTCTTCCCAAGTCATGGGAACCATTTTTCAAGAGAGTTTGTTCTCGAGAGGAACTCCCAGATTGGTAAAAGATTTGGGATGATTGCATCCAGGAGGAGACCCGGGAGGATTCTAAAAGCAGCAAGCATGGAAGTAGTGATGAGAACTTGGCCCTTATCAATAAGACAAGGAAGGGAAAAGGAAATATTTCTAGCAAGAAGGTAACCGTGATGGAGGATCATCATGGCTAGGGAAGAAGAAGGACTTGAGTAAAATCAAGTGTTTCTCATGGCATAAGAATGGAAATTATGCATATCAATGTCCAGAGAGAAGAAGGGTAAAGGAAAGACACAGCCACCAACATCAACAAAGACGCATATTGATGAGTTTGTAGTGAAGTTTGAGAAGGATTTCTCACTGGTTTTTTTCCTTTCTACCAGCACAACTATGAGGAGTGTGTGGTTCTTGGACAATTATGCATCTCTTCATATAACAAAAGCATGAGAGTTATTTAGCAGTTTGACGAAGAGGGACTAAGATTTTCATGTGGAGCTTGGTGATGATTCCAAGTATGCAGTAAAGGGAGAGGGAACAGTTACGTTCCATCTTAAGTCAAGAGGTTCGTTGGATGCCCAGGATGTGCTTTACGTACTAGATTTGAAAAGGAATTTTTTCTCAATCTCAGCTATGGAATACATGTTATTCTCATTACTTTTCATAGAGTCAAACTACTCATATGTCGAGAGAAAGATAGCTCAGACACAACAGTGGTCATTGGGGTTAGAAAGGGTACTTTATACATGTTGAAAGACAAGCCTATTCAAACTTTGGTACATGATAGATACAATGTATGTGAGTTGTGGAATAGGAGGTTGGGACACCTACATTATAGGGCATTGTTGATTTTGACAAGGATTGTTATAGGTCTTCCAGAATTCAGTATTGAGTAGAAGGGAGTGTGAAAAGGGTGCGCACTTGGCAAGAATGCCAAGGATTCTTTTCCAAGCAACGGGTGTAGGTCCAAGGGGATCTTGGATATTATACATTTTGATGTGAGTGGGCCGATGTCAGTAGCATCAGTACAGGTATCATCATACTATGTGACATTTATTGTGAGTCTTTATGAATGCCAAGGATGAGGTCTTCAGTCAGTTTCAGGAGTTTAGAGCTCATGTGAAGAACCAGACAGGGAAGAAGATTAAGGTCTTGAGGTCGGATAACATGGGAGAGTACACCTCCAATGAATTCAAGGATTTCTACAAGGAGATGGGGATCAAGAGGGAATTGATAGTCTCATATAACTCTCAACAAAATGGGGTTGCGAAGAGAAAGGATCGGTCCATCATCAGTTCTGTCGGGGATATGATATATGACTAGAAGTTTCCTATGTTTCTTTGGGCAGAGGCATGTAACACAACAATGTATGTTTAGAACATGAGTCCTCACATGATATTGAGGGACAAGACTCGAGAGGAGGCATTCTCATGAGTGAAGCCAGAGATATGACATTTGAGGATCTTTGGTTGTCCAATCTACATCCATGTGCCTGTGGAGAAGAGGATGAACCTGGAGCCTTCAAGACAGAAGGGTATATTTGTGGGGTACAATGAGACCTCAAATTCTTACAAGATCTTCAATCCACTGAAGAGGAAGATAGTTGTGAGAAAATATGTTAATTTCAAGGAGAATTCGACATCTAGGAGATATCAGGAGTCACAATAATGATAGAGGATGAGGAGCAGTAGGCTCCAAAGGATGAGAAGTTGTCAACAGTTCAAGATTTATGTGGGGAGGAGGATTTATCCCCTTCTAGTCATTTCATGAGACCCATGTGACTATTAGAGAAATTGAGGGATGTTGGTGAGGCTCCTAGGAGTGTGGTCAAAGAGCATAGGCCTTCGAGGAATTTTTCGAATTATATGGTGCTTATGAGTAACATCATTGATGCTAAGTCTTATAGTCTTGAGGAATCAAAATATCAACAGGTATGGCGGGATACCATGGTAGAGGAGTACACCTCTATTACAAGGAATGATGTTTGGGACATAATGTTGAGACTACAGGGGAAGTCAATTGTGAGTTCTAGGTGGCTCTACAAGATCAAGCATGCTACAGATGGTAGCATCGAGAAGTTCAAACTAAGGTTTGTGGTTAGAGGGTTCTCCCAGAAAGAGGGATTGGACTACGAGGATACATTTTCTCCAGTCACCAAGATGCTTCTATTCGAGCTGTTATTTCTATTGCTTTAGTTATTAGGTGGAGGATACATCAAATGGATGTGAAAACAACTTTCCTCAACGAGATCATTGAGGAGGAAGTATGATTATAGAAACCTTAGGGCTTTGAAGTACATGATAGGGAGTCTCATGTGTGTAGGCTTAAGAAAGCCTTGTACTGACTCAAACAGGCACCTAGGGCATGGTATTCTAGGATTGATGGATACTTGAAGATTATGGGCTTTACCAAGAGTGAGGCAGATCCTAAGTTTTACTTCATACTTGTTGGGGTGGATCCACTCATCTTGGTTATGTATGTATATGATTTGTTTCTCATAGGTGCAGAGGATCTTATTGCAGGGTGCAAAGCAGATTTAGCTATTGAGTTTGAGATGAAGGACATTGGCTTGATGCATTATTTCTTGGGGATTAGATGATCCAGATTTATGAGCGGAACAAAATGAATAGAAAATTGAGTACAATAACACAGAGATATGGAGAACAACAACAAATATCCAATGAACAATAACTTCTATTGAATAAATAAAATAGGTTGAAACTGTAAAACTGCAGAACTCAAAACAACTTGCTCGAATGGTGGTGCTCGAATGGTGGCAGCTATCTTTGAGAAGAGATGTGGCTGCTACATGCATACATATGAGAAGAATCATTACAGTGAGGCTCTAGAGGAATTTTTAACATTACTCATGAATGCCAAAACCATAGACATACAAAAACCTAACCCTAGGAGATGAAACGCCAAACGTTATGTGGGCCCCGATGGGAAAGTTGGTGCCTCAACTTCCCGAGGTTGTAACTTTTTCATACGAACTTTGTTTTAGGCATGTGATAGCCCATTGGAAAGGTATCTTTGAGAACTACACATTATGTCATCAAAATCTAACTTCATCTATAGTTTGATTGTGGCAAGACAAAAAAAAACTATATAGGGCCCCAAAACGGCCCTGGAAGTACAAAAAAATGTATTGACATGAAAACTTCCAAAATAAGTCAGTTGGAATAGGTGGGAGGCCACCAATATCCACCTGGATGTTGTGTATGGATTCAAGATAGCCCCAGAAGTAAAAAACCCACAATTACAAAGAAATGTCATCATTACAGAGAAACGTGTTGAACTAAAAATTGTCAAGAGGAGCCAGTTGGAATAGGTGGGTGGCCACCAATATCCACCCGAATTAGTCCTCCCCCCTTAGGAAGCAATGGTCTCCATTACATTGAGTGCCCCCATGAGGTGAGGAAAATTTTGTTGAATTTGGCATCGAGTGAGCCACTTGCCTTGGTGCAGGAGCTTCCCTGCCTTAACAACCCGATAAAGTTGGATCCTCTACTGGAAAGTTCCCTTGACATGTCTGTCCACTATCTAATCAGTGGATTCATATTCCATGAATTCAAGGTTGAGATATGTTGGTGCAAACTATTATGCTATCTCTCGAGTGTCCAATAATGGTGGAAAATATGGTCGGAGGAGGTCCACATTGAACATTGGGTGCAAGCTAAGGAAGGGGGGAGTGTTGATCTCAAAAGCATTGTCACCCACAGCCTTGGTGATAGTGTAAGGCCCATAGAAAAGTGGACAGAGCTTCCAATGGGGCCCTGTAAGGTGCTCTTTCTGCAAATGTAACCAGACCTTGTCTCCCACCTGAAACTTGTGTGATACCCGGTGTTGATCATGGCACTACTTGTACTTAGCATTGACTTTCTACAAAATGTCATGGACCTGTTAGCGAATATGTTGAATCCGCTCAATGAATCTGGTGGCTTTGTCAACCTCTGACTGAACATGGGAAGATTATGTCTGTGCGGTTGAAAGAGGTAGTGCAACATCAATGGGACCCAAGGGTTGGAATCCCATCCCCATCTGAAATGGGCTATGGCCGATGGAGCTATGGAGAGCCTTGTTGTAGCTATGTTGAACATAGGTAAGACTCTCATCCCATGTACACATATGCTTAGAGTTATACAGTCATAGGATGTGCACAATCATATGATTGATGACCTATCTTTGGCCATTGGTTTGAGGGTGGAAGGAAGTGGATTTAGTGATCTTGGTGTCCAACAGTGACCATAGACTCGACCAAAATGTGTTGAGGAACCTATTTTCCCTATTGGCATATTTTACAGGAAGTGTATGCTTGTAATTGATGGAAATTACAACAACGATGATGACTTGAGTACAGGTATAATTTGCCAGGCAGGCACCAGAAGTATTTTTGGAAGACACAGCAGAGAAAGCTCGTGAAGACCAGAAGAGATAGTGCAGAGGTGCACGTAGAGTGCAAGAGTGTGCTTGTTCATTTGATGGAAAACAGGCAGGCAAGGAATATCAACAGTGATGATGGCATGGAAAGATCAGAAGCATAAACTCCATTTCAGAGTTTCGAATACCGGGAGTTGGAGGAGTCAAGTATCGAAACACTTCACCATAGGAATGCCGAAATGTGAAAAACACCTTTTGGTGCAAGTTTCGAATACTGGGAGTTGGAAGTGTCAAAACAATTCACCACAGGAATGCTGAAATGCGAAAAAAACCTTTTGGTGCAGGTTTCAGATACCAGGAGTTGGAAGTGTCGAAACACTCCACCACAAGAATGCCAAAATTCCTGAATGCCAAAATGCAAAAAACACCTTTTGGTGCAAGTTTTGGATACTAGGAGTTGGAAGTGTCAAAACACTTCACCACAAGAATGTCGAAATGTCGAAATGTGAAAATGAAAAAAACACCTTTTGGTGCAAGCTTCGGATACTAGGAGTTGGAAGTGTCGAAACACTTCACCACAGGAATGTTGAAATGTCGTAATGTCGAAATGTGAAAAACACCTTTTGGTGCAAGTTTTGGATACCAGGAGTTGGAAGTGTTAAAACACTTCACCAAAGGAATGTTGAAATCGCGAAATGTCAAAATGCGAAATTGTGACATGGAGTTTCGGGTATCGCGACATGGAGATGTGGGGATCGCAACATGGAGCATCAATATATCTCATCACAAGAATTGTCAAAATCGCAAAATGACGAAATATGTTGATCTGACTCCATCTCGGAGTTTCAGATATCGGGAGTTGGAGGTGTCAAGGACACTCATGACAGAATCCCCGAAACATGAAATGCGAAATGCATGTTCAGAATTGGCCCCTGGTCATAACCTATGGTCACATCGACGAAGGCTCAAGGGAGGAGCTAGCATGAAGCTAATCTCCACTTCGGAGATCATGACTTGGAGAGTCGAGATGCCTCACAATAGGAATTGTCAAAATGTGAATCGTGAAACACCTTCTAAACTAGCGTGTGGTCACTGCCTGAGGCCACATGTGAAAGGAAAGGTGAAAGGTGCCAAAGGCATAAGGATTAAGAGGTTCATAGTGTAACTGCCAGAAACCACTGATTGTTTCTGCATAAAAAAATCAAAGAGGCCTCCGTGTGATTGCTAGAGGAGCTGAAGAGTCTCAAGGTATTTGCCAGTGGAACGAAGACTGTTCATAGAGGTGATTGATAGATGGAAGAGCGTTAAAGCCTGTAACTGCAACAGACAGGATGAGATTGACTATAATAGAGAAGATGAAGAGTCTCGACTGCTAGACAGGCTAAGGAATCTCAACATAACACCCAGTGATGATGAACGCATGGTCATAACTGCCAGAAAAGATGAGGAATTGCCATGATGATCAGGAAGAGGACTCGACGCGAGGAGAACATTCAGAAAAGAGAGAGTGTGTTGATGCTTGAGAGAGCGAAGCAGAGAAAAAGGGGAGTTGTAGTGAACAACCCGATGAACATAACCGTGGCACATTTAAGAGCATGCAAATGCACTATGCATGGAGGATGAAGTAGGTGCATAGATAGTATAAATACGTAGAATAGAGAAGAGATGTTGTTGTTTTTGAGAGTGATTTAGGCGTGTAGAAGGAGGCAGTGTGCAACAACTGAAATATAGAGAAGAGGAATGGTGCATTGAATGGACATGGCACAAAGAGCATAAAAGGAAGAAGAATAGAAAGCATAAGGCAAAGTGTGCAGGAAGACATTGATGCAGGTAGAGCTGAGCAGTGTAGCAGAATAGTGATTAGACCGGTAAGCCATTGATAAATATTGTATCACTGTGATAAATTGATATAAAACAAACTTGATATTCTAGGGTGGTAGGGAGGTGCTAGGGAGGACTGTTTTCCTCAGAGGTTCAAGTGGGTACTTGAACATAGGGAGTTGTAGCTTCCATCTAGTTGCAGCTAGAGAAACTAGGGTGGGAGGGTGGTGCAAGGGAGAACTATTGTTCTATGTTTTACAGGTTGGTGCCTGTGTGACTGGAAGTTGGTGCTTTCATCCAGTTGGTGCTGGAACACTTAGGGAGTTGTTGCTTCCTTCTAGTGGGTTCTAGAGAAACCAGGGAGTTGGTGCTTCCTTCTAG
>JASDQU010196622.1:0-11115 GCA_032191745.1 Picea mariana | reverse complement strand
TCATGCAGTTATATCCATTACATAAACATGGAGTATTTTGACCTTAAAAACAAATTACAATTTCTTATGTTTAGTTGTGTGCAACATGCACCATTCATATAACTCTACAATTATTCAAGTCCAAGTAGTTTCCAATGAATCAAGCATCAATATTATTAATCATGCATGCACATTTATAGAACAATTATAAGCATCCAACGATGAGTGTCAATTCAATTACATAGAGCATATTAGATACTTATCTATTTAAAATATGTAGATAACCAAGTGACTGTGGGTGTACACCTTTCCACCCAAACATAGGCTCTTCTTGCTCAGTAACTTCTATATCAGGCCATCCTCATGCCATACCATGATACCACCATGGGATTTCTCTCATTGTTGACTCATCATGTCAAGGAATGGATCAAGGAGGTTACCCTCCTCCACTCCACTGGAAGCAACATATGTTCCCCTTTTTTCCCACTGATCTCAATACCTCCATGGGGTTTATTAGATGCTTTCCCAGCTGGATTTCCTCTACACAAGAGATTCCCTTCACAACTACACTATCCCTCATCGACCTCTCCTTCCAATGAAGCTTTCTTTCTAACGAGCATCAAGCCCACAACCCTCTTTTTCTCTAGTCTGGACTTTAGGTCTTCTCTGAGCCAGTGTGACCATTCATTTATTGGGCATTCTTCCAGGTATTTCCTTGTGCACCGATCTACACTCTAGGGTTTTCCTCTTCTCCATACATGTGTTTTTTTCTACTTCATGTGTTTCCTATCGCACCAACATGACCTCCTTCTCAAAACCGCCTTATACCACTTGCAAATTCTTTTGCACCTCGTGCCTCCACAATGCCTACTGATGATTCTCTCATATCCCTCTCTTCTTATTGAACTCCCTTGAATTTATCTAATCCTTCTCTTGCAGTCACCCACACATTTTCCTCTTCATGAACTCCTCCTCGAAGGTTCTCGACCTATCCTCTTTCTTCTGTCAAAAGAAAATTCATGGGGTCAATTTGGGGCTACAAAATTGGTACTTTGTTGTACCTTTTGATGATATTTTATGTTGTCCTAGCCAAGTCTTTCATGATTCCATTCATTGAGGGTGGTTGGTTGTCCAACTAACACTCCTCCCTCGTTTAATGATTTTTCCTTGAAATTAGGATAAAGGGAAATAATTGATTATTTCCAAATCAAATATTTCAAAATGGAGGCTTGGGTCATCTTAGCATGATGAACCCTTATCTAGTTCCCCTGATTCTTTTCTCTAGTAGTATCATGGCCAATACTTTTAAGGCTTCACCCATCAGTTAGCTGGTTAGAATTTTTAATCAAACTAAATAACAATTAATATGTTTATATGTCATGGAATGGAAATTCATCAATCATGATTAGTTACATGTAATTAGGGTTTTATAAATGCGGTGTAATGCCCCCCCGCAAAAGGAACACCATCCTTGGTGTTCTTTACATGTTAGAAACACCTTCCATGCCTTCATATTTTAGTTTCTTCAACAATTTTGTCCCTCTTCTTGGTCTAGTCCTTTCCCAAACTCTTGGAATTTAGCACATGCCTACAATAATTTCTAACAACAAGCATATTAATCCCAATTTTCTGCAAAAAACATTATATTGTTGTTCATAATTCAAGAGGAAAATTTACATATCTGCATAATACTTGTCTATGCAATTCATGAATTTACATCCATATGGCTGTCACATTTACTTGGCTCACTATTTTCCTTGACATACCCACCGTGTTCATGATCCCAATCAACATATAAAAATAATTATATAAGTCTCCTATTCCTTGCAGTCACTCACCTTACAAGCTCAAGCTCAGGCATCCCCTTATCTTCTATACAGTCCCTCGGGTGATTCATCTTTCCTACCAAGGATTTATCACACAAAAAGAGCTTCAAATACTTCACCGAGTCTTACAGTCGAGGCATAGTACGAATATGATTTATTTCATGTTCTTTGCGTATTCTTCTGAATGCACTTGTCATAGATTTGTCAACCTTTTCCATGTCACTATGACCGCGACATAGGTGGGATATCTGGTGAACAACGACCTTCAAGAACAACACCAAGACAACATCACACACCTATCTCTTTGGTCCTAGTAGTCACATATGAAAATGTTCTGCAAGAGGATTTTGGCTCAGGCATTCCCACTATTGAAAATTCTTACTTGTAAATTGGAAATAGCAAATAAAAACAAACGAACAGGAATGAAACCATGACACTGAGGCTCACCGGTGAATGGGAAAGGAAAGAAGCACAACCCCTGGCCTGCAAACTGGAACAACATGTCCAACTGTGGATGTAGGACCCCAACCTTTCAATGTTAAAGAAAACAAGAGTAAGAAACAAACAAAAAATCAGTGAACAAGTACCAACATAAACAAGGAATGTCGGTGCAAAACAATATTGCCCAAATTCACTGTAGATAAGATTGTATAAAAAAATCGAAGGAAAATATATTGTAACATGTCTGTTAAGAAAACATTTCAGGATGTGAGGCATGTCAGGTAAACATTTAAGGCTGTGAGGATCGTGCAAATGCCTCTCATTGTGTAATAATTTAATAAAGTTGCAGTTTGCATGGTTGGCATTCTACATCTGTAATTGGAACTGCACTTTTGTCACTCCCCATTCATAGGTAAGTTTCATTGCCATGGCTGCATCCCTATTCTTTTTTTGTTTTTTGTTTTCCTGTTTGCAAGAAAGAATTTTCAATATTGGGAGTGATCAAAATCCTCCTGCAGAACATATTTGTATGTGACTACTATGACCAAAGAAACATGATTTTAATGTTGTCTTTGTCTTGTTCCTGAATGCCAATGTTCGACAGATAACCCAGCTCCATTGCACCCATAGTGACATATAAAAAAGGAAATAAAATTTTCTCCTCACATACAAAGATGTTCTGCAAGAGGATTTAGAATCGGGCATCTCCAGTATTCAAAATTTTCACTTGCAAACTGGAAATAACAAAAAAAAAACAATGAATACGAAGGTAAACATAGAAATGAAACCCACCAGTCAATGGGGAATGACAAAATCCACAGTTCCAAACGTGGTTGAAGAATCCAAAGCATGCAAACTGCAAGAAGAGCAACAGGAAAAAAGAGAAACAACAACATGAAAACAAGAAACCAGTGAACAAGAAATCATCAAGCATTAACCAATGAACTAGTGATGCAGCTAAAGAACAATATTGCCCATATTCACTGCAGACAACATTGTATGAGGAAAAAAAAAAGGACAAAAATGTACTGTAACAGGCCTATTAAGTAATGCAGGAGTGCAACCGCAACAATGAGACCCAGCAGTGAATGGGGAAGGACAAAAGCACAACCCCTTGTCAACAAACTCCAACAACAGCTCCAACTACGGACGTAGGACCCCAACCTTGCAAAGTTTAAGCAAACAAGAGCAAGCAACAAATAGAAAACTAGTGAACAAGTACGAAAAGGACCAACTGCAGATGCAGGACCTCAACTCTGCAAATTTGAATCAAACAACAATATGCAACATCTAGCGAACCAAGGAGAAAGCATCAACCAATCAACCAAGAATGTCAATGAAGACCAATATTGTCCAAATTCACTGTAGACAAGATTGTATAAAAACATTAGAGGAAAATGTAGTGTTACACACCTGTTAAGCAATCATTTTAGGCTATGAGGCATGCCAGGTAAACATTTAAGGATGTGAGGACCATCCAAAGGCCTCCCACTCTGTAAACATCTAAGAAATTTATAGTTTGTACGGTTGGAATTTTGCATCTACAATTGGAACTGTGCTTCTATCATTCCCCATTCATGGGTAAGTTTCACTGCCATGGTTGCATCCCTATTCATTGTTTGTTTTTTTCCCAGTTTGCAAATAAAAATTTTCAATACTGGGAGCAATCAAAATCCTCTTGCAGACCATCTTTGTATGTGACTACTACGACTAGAGAAGTAGGACCGTAATGATGTCTTCATATCATTCTTGAATGCCAATGTTTGACACAGAATCCACCTTCATCCCAACCATAGTGACATATAAAAAAGGAAAACATATTTTCTCCTCAAATACAAAGATGCTCTGCAAGAGGATTTTGACTCAGGCATATCTAGTATTGAAAAGTTTCTCTTGCAAACTGGAAATAGAAAACAACAAACAACGAATAGGAAGTTAAACATGGCACCAAAACCCATCCGTCAATGGGGAACGACAAAAGCACAGTTCCAATCGAGGTTGCAAAATCCCAAGCATGCAAACTACAACAAGACCAACAAGAAAACAAGAGAAACAACAACATGCAAACAAGAAACCAGTGAACAAGCAATGAGCAAGCATCAACCAGTAAAGCAGTAATTTCACTGAAGAAAAATGTTGCCCATATTGACTGCAGAGAACATTGTATAGAAAAAATCGAAGGAAAATGTATTGTAACATGCCTGTTAAGTAAACATTTAAGGCTCCAAGGCTTGTTAGGTAAACATTGAAGTCTATCAGGACTGTCGAAGGGCCTCACACTATGTAAACATTTAAGACAGAATGCACTGTGGCAGGTTTGTTACGTACACAAAATAATTATTATAATATTTTATAATAATATAAAATAAAAAAAATAAAAAAATAAATAGCGATAATAGTAACAATAGTTTGAACAATAAAGACTACGCAATTTTTTTTTAACTAATATGAAGTCAACTAATAAAAAAATGACTCTCGATGCTCAAAACTTTGGATATCTAAACATTTTAATAAAAATAGTAAAAATTCAGAAAGACCGTAGATGATCAAAAACTTTGGATATGCTAACATATATAACATTGGGAATAGCAAAGCTGGCAATAAGACCTCCAATTTGTTATCCAATCAGATCATGACATATATGGTATTTTTTATTATATACAAATCAATGGTTTTAGTTATCTAGTTCCAACAATAGAGATTATGCAAATATTTTTAGTCAAAGGGAAAAATAATATGAAGTAAACAAATTATCGATAGCTATAGTCCCTCTACACCTTCGTCCATGGACTAATAAACCTACAATTACATGCTATACTTCCAAGCTATAACTTAAATAAATCCCTGCTATAACTTAGATCCACATAAGTGGTTATACTTCCCCACTTAAATAAATCCAAAAACAAGCCAAAAAAACCATCCCAACCAAAAAACTAATTTTATAATAAACAAGTACATCATGTATAGACTTCACCCCCAAATTTTTTATCACAACCATTTCACAATAAAATCCAATGGAAGTATTTTTCCCAATGGTACTCAACTCTAACTTTTATTATGCCTTGTGAACTTCAAAAAAGTCTATAACAAAGTTGTCGCATACACACCACCATTAAAAAAGTCTATAACAAAGTTGCCTCATACACACCACCATTAGATTCCCACTTCCCACCTGGTCAGAATTATATAGCATGTCCATTTTTGACATCCATCTCATACCCATTAACAATTCATACTTCATTGGAAACAATGTTTCCATGCAACACCACCAAAATGGAATCTTTACGGAGTGGTGGACCAAGAAGACACCACAGTCTTATCAAAAATATTTGTTTTGTTGCACCAAATAAGTAACTCCCATTACACTGTTTGGTGAATGTTGTCATCTTCCAGCCAGAATTATTTAGGCGGTATATTGTCAATAAATAAAAAGTAAAAGTAGTGGAGGAGAGGATTTGTACTAGTATTCAGTTCAAAAACATCAAAGTTTGTACTAGTATTGGGTTGGGTTCAACGTGCAGGAAATATCAGTGTCTGCACATGCTATACATGTCGGTTGGATTAAACGTTGAAAAAATCCAGTGGCTTATTAAAAGGTGTAGGCTAAAATTTCAACCAAGCCTGGAATTTGACGTCCTGTAGGAAATTTTTTCCTTTCCAACCCGTATTTGACATGTAGATTAAAAATCCACACTTTAAAAATTACTGGTATAAAAATTTTTAACCTGTCAAATTGAAGTTTAATTTGGTAAGGTGCCCGTGAGAAATTCAAATGGGTATCTAGGTCTATACCTATAAGCTATAATGCATGCTATCCTACCCATTGAATTCATCATTGCTCTATACCCATTGAATTCCTTGTTGCTCTATGTATTCATTATCCCGATAGGCCTACACTTATTGGAAATGAGCACATTTAATACGTTTATAATTTTTAATGAGCTTTCTATGGACATGATTAAATATGAGTGGAATATTTTTCATTTTCACAATAAATGAATAGTTTTGATTTCAATCATTAAATTCCTAGCTATTATAAAGACATTTGATTTCCGTGTCGTCTACATGATTAACAAATATTAAGTAATTGGCACATAGTATTATAATTTTCAGTTTTATTGTATTTGATCTCCCATTAGTTTCAACTCATGTTTTTAGTATTTTTAAATATGCAGATTCAAGCAAGATCATTACTTGTGTTAGAGAAGATGCAACCTCCCATTCTAATCAGTTTGATAAAAGGACTGGTATGCTTCTTCATCTGCATTGGGTAGAAAATTATTTAAATTATTTGAACCTAGTGCCAAGTGTTATCACTGAAATTTTGTCCACAAATGGTTACAGTAATCCAACATCGTCAAACAACTATGAGTTCACCCATGGACCAAAATTACCAAAAATAATTTCCAAAAAGTCCAAAACTATACAACCAGTTATAAAATCAAGGTGCACTATGACTACATAGGGCGCGTGTGCACATGTGCATGATGCACAACTATGGTCGCTAAAAGCCACGCACACCTGAGAACAACACATTTATGAGATTGGTCGACCTCCCACCCACTTATGGTTCATCTTCCAAGTTGATTTGACATCCAAATCTCAATTGGATCTGACTGGGTGGCTGGTCAAAGACCTAAAAATTCCCTAAACAACCCCTTTTCACACTAAAAATTGGTTGCACAATACCTCAAAGTGGTGCTATAAAACAAGTCCATGGGTGCACTATATTTTCAAGGAATTCATTTGCAAGGTTATGCTGCTGCAATTCTCTTGGGGAATCCTCTTTTCTCATCAAGATCCTACTAGCATCATTACATTTGGGCAATCCACCTCACCTTTTGAGAGGATTAGCTTGGAATTCTTTCAACATTTCTTTCAAGTTTCAAAGCTGTAAGAAGAGCTCAATTGTGGGGGTTCAAGATCCCTCCCTTGGAGGAAGAAGGGACCCAAAGTCCTCTTTCTTCTTGGTGTTTTCTTTTCACTAATATAATCCTTTCCATTGGTGACATGAGTCTTGTTTGTTTCTTGTTCTTATGTCCTTATTCTCAATAGTTTAGTTGTTCTTTCCTTTCCTAGTTTAACTCTTAGCTTAGTTCTTTTATGTTTATTTTTCTAACCCTTTCCTTGACTGTTGTCTTGCTTAGCTAACCCAAATAAGCTTGTAAGCACCTCTGTTTTTCTCATTTAGGTGACACAAGAGGCACAACACCAAGTAATTAATTTCAAGATTTATAGGTTTCTTTATTGTTTAGGTTTTATAGGTTTCCATCTACCTACATTCCAGTACTCACATAATTTTAAGTTTTATTGTATTTTATCCGCATTAATTTCAACTCGGCTTCTTAGTATTTTTTTAGTATGCATGTTCAATAAAGATCATTGCTTGTGTTAGAGAAGACACAACCTCCCTTTCTAACCAGTCTCATAAAAAGAAAGACTCTGTAGAAAATAATTTAAATGTTTTCAGCCTTGTGCTAATTAATTAATTTCACTATTTATAGGTTGTTTTAGTGTTTAGGGTTTATAGGTTTCCATCTACCTACAATTCTTTACTTTTTAGGGTTTATACTGGTACCCACATAATTTTAAGTTTTATTGTATTTTATTTAGCATTAGTTCAACTAGCATTCATAGTATTTTTTAATATGCAAGTTCAAGCAAGATCATTGCTTGTTTTAGAGAAGATGCAACCTCCCTTTCTAATATAAAAAGATAGGTATGCTTCTTCTCTTGCATTGGGTAAAAAATAATTTAAATATTTTCAACCTCTTTCCAGGTAATTAATTTCACAATTTATAATTTTCGTTACTATTTATGGTTTATAGGTTTTGTACACTTATAAATTACAGTTTATTATTCACACCTTACATAGCAATGCGATTTAGGTTTAGCGATGGCGGATTATTGTTCACACCTTACATAGAAATGAGCGATTTAAGTTTAGCGATGGTGGATTTAGGTTCTAACATTGCTAAACTTGTATCATCCATTGCTATGTAACCTGAATCGCTCATCGCTATGCATGCAAGCTCGCTCCAAGCTTCTGTAATATTCAACCCGAATACAAACTTTTATGTATTAATTATTGATGGTTCTTGCCTATGCTGCATTCCATTGCTATGATGGCCTTCTCCTTCCTACTCCACATAACTTCCTTTGCATTGCATTCAAGAATATTTAATACTTATTTATATAATCATCCTTGATTTAACATAATTTATATATTAATGTATTTTAATTTAATTTATATAATTATTAATATAAATCTTAACTTAAAATAAAAATACATATTAAACAACCAAATTGAAATATACTTTTGAATGATTTTTTTATAAAGTGGTTGTATATCCAATTAGTGTAAACAATATGTGAAATATGAAATTGAATAATTACTTCCTTGACCCAATGAAAGACTCGTTATTTAATATTTTATGAAAATTGATTTTTGGTGAAATCTATAACATCCATATCTGATTTTAACAAAGAATAGTTTTGCTAAAATGAAAATTGATTTTTGGTGAAATCCATAACATTTAAATAAAAAAACATCCATATCTGATTTTAACAAATAATAGTTTTGCTAAAATGAAAGTGGATTTGGTAAAGATATTTAACATTAGCCACTTGTGATTCTTCTAAACCATAATTTATATATGTATGAATCCCAAGTCACCTTCCATAAATTTTCGTTTTCAAAAAAATTAACAAATTGTGCAAAACAACTTGGGAAACCAGTCAACGAGCTAGAGGCCACCGCCCCCAAATCTTGAAAATAGGGTCGGCCAATGCTTATATTAAGATTAGGTTTATGCTAGGGTTTATGTTAGTATTAAAATTATGATTAAGACTAGAATTAATATTTAAAATTAGAGTTAGGGTTTATGTTAAAATTTAGATTATATTAAAGTTAGGGTTTGTAAATTAAATACAACTATTGAAGTTCATCAGCCACAATTATGTGGCTGTGCTAGTTTTAATATGTATTTTATATAATATGATTGATTCATGTTTCTATGACACTCACTACACTTAAATAAAAACTTGTCTTTCACTCTACTCATCATAATATGTATGGTATATAATACAACTGATTTGTGTGGGTATGGTGCTCATTGTACTTAAATAAAAGTCGATTCAAACTGTTTCAACTTTTATGGCCTTATTATCCACTAAAACTTTAACTTATTTTATATTATTTCGGAGAAGGAGATCACCAAAAACTACTTCTTCTAATAAATGGAGATCAGAAGGAGATCACCAAAGAACTGCTTCATCTAATGGGAGATCAACAGGGAAATATTTTAACTCTATACCTATAGGCTATAAGCATGGCTTGGCAAGGCAACGTTGCTGCTTGTGACACTGGGCAGGGGTTCCTTAAGGGGTAAATGAAGTTTAATGTTGTTACAACTCATTTGGATTACTAAATTCCAATGTCCATGGATTATAATCCATAATCCACTCATGATTCAACTTTTCTCTGAGCAACGGGTTTGCTCTGCTCATCTAACTTCCAAGAACTTTAAGGATTTTGATGAACATTGTGTAGACATGAATATGGACATCAAGGCACGCTGATGGCAAAGGATGATCATCTTGTTACAATAAGTTCATTGAGAATTTGAATTGCTTTAATTAAAATCTTGAATTTTTTTAAATAGTCCCTTTCCTGTAATTCTGCCATACCATACAAATTTTGCATATTTGTAGCCTTTAAGAGTATTGGAAGTTATTGTCCTACTCTCTATCAAAATCCTATTTTCTTTTGTTTTCCATGATTGAATGGCTGTAGTTTTTTTTTTTCTTTTAATAATTAATCTTTGGCTAGCAGAATACTCAAATTTCTAGCATTCATTCAATATTAGAATGATTTTCCTATACCTAATTTGATTCCCCATAAAATGCATTCATATGAGATACAATGCATTTATATGAGATCACTCATATGAGATACTCTGAAACAATCCAGTGGCCTATTAAAATCAATTAGTGGAAACTTTCCTTTATAAGGTACAATATAATTATATGCAGTGGCCTATTAAACTCGACTGATGGAAGAGAATCTGTCAGTGTGTGCACATGCTTTACATGCCAGTGAGTATATTGTCAATAAATAAAAGCAGTGGAGGAGAGTATCCTTCAGTAAATTTTAGTAATGGTTTCATCGTGCATATAACATTAGTGTGTACACATGCTCTACATGCGAGCTAGCTAGACCAAACGCTGAAATAATTCAATGGCTTATTACAATCAATTTTAGGTTGTACTGCTATTTGGTTCAACTTGCACCAAATATCATATGCACATGATTTATCTATTTCATTATGTTCCTTCATGTTGGTTCTCTCATTGTCGTTTTGTTTTATAAGAGAATAGATCACTTCCTACCACTAGATTGAATATTTTCCATACACACCATATCTATTTGCCCACCATTTTCCCACCATTTCAAATGCATACCATACCATAACATACCATACCATTTCCAATGCCAATGCATACCATACCATTTCCAATGCATACCATATACAATGGCAAGGAAATGCATGCCATTGCCATTTCCAATGCATACCATACCATACCATACCATACCATTGCCAATGCATACCATACCATTGCCAATGCATATCATACCTTACCATACCATACCATACCATACCATTGCCAATGCATAGCATACAAGGCAATGGAAAGGAAATGCATACCATTTCCATTTCCATTTCCAATGCATACCACACCATAGCATACCTAACCATTTCCAATGCCAATGCATACCATACCATACCATACCATACCATTTACAATGAATACCTTAAAATGGAAAGGAAATGCATACCATTGTCATTACCAATGCATACCATACAAG
>JASDQU010196621.1:56476-67449 GCA_032191745.1 Picea mariana | reverse complement strand
TTTATAGAGGAATTGGGAAAGAAGGAGGGGAATATCAGGTTGTACTGTGACAGTGAGAGTGAAATTCATCTTGCAAAGAAATCAGCCTTCCATTTGAATATTAATCATATATAGTTGAGGTACCACTTCATACGATCCACCTTGGAAGATGGACATTTGAAGTTGGAAAAGATACACACTAGCCAAAATCCTGCAGATATGTTAACAAATGGAGTAACCAGAGAGAAACCGATTTCCTGCTCAGTTTCAGTTGGTCTTCAAGAATGAATATAAAGATGAGAAATTTTCCAGGTCCAAGAAAGTTTAGAGTGGAGCATATACAATTGCGGTGGAGTTGTTGAGATTAATATCCAAGTGGGATATTGTTGTTTGTGGAGCCTGGTTATCTTCCTAATTCAGAGGTCTTTTACTTTTATCTTTGTTTATACCCCATGAAGTATTTACACCCCAGAAGTATGTACACTCTTCCACACGAGGGAGTGAATATGGGGGGTACCCCCTCTGTTGGGTCCGGGGGGCTATCCCCCTGGCTGGGAGGTCTGGGGGCAAGCGGGCCCCCAAAGGAAAAATTGCCTTGTAAAAGTATATTGTAGTTTCATTGTAAATATGAACTGTTCATTATAAGGTCGCAGATCTAACGGTAGAAATTATGTTAGGGTTTTGTTCCCTAGAAGGAAACCTTCTTTTATGAGGGAAATGTATTGTGGCTATGTATGATAGCGAATATTGTATTCTGAGAGAGGAGACTGTGAGAGAAAGAAGAGGAAGTTACATCAGGTTTGTTGTAGGTTGTGTCCCTTCCTTTGCTGGATAATAATAAAGGAAGGACCTGGAAATTTCTCTAGTGGACGTAGCCCACACTGGGTGAACCACGTAAATCTGTTTCTCTCTTGTATTGTGTATCTTCTGTGTTTGTTTTCGTATTTGTTTTATTTTATTGCTCCCACGGTCTTGTTTTTATAACCTTTATGACCCCCACTATAAGGAATGGCATTAAAAGGGATAGTAGTGCCTGTGATTGACCCTTGCAAGGGAGCATTTGAGCTCCCTACCCCCAGACCCATGGTATGTAAGGTAGAATAATTAAGGGTTGAATTCGTATCAAAACCAGACATCCCATATGAGAAGGGATCACTCGTCGCATCTGAGTAAACATAATAGTGGTTGAAGTCGTTAAAGGTATCATACCACTACCCGAAGTCATGGGATTCGGGACAATTGAGGTCTTGACTGGCGAAGGTTGGGGAGGAGGTAGGATGCCCCCTCCAGTAGTAGTTTTTGTTTGTTGTGGAGCATGATTATCTTCCTGATTCAGAGGTCCTTACTTTTAGCTATGTTTATACCCCATGAAGACTTTACACCCCAGAAAAATGTACACTCTTCCATGAGGGCAAGTGTAGGGGAGGGTTACGTCCTCTACGGGGTCCGAGGGAAAGTGGGCCCCCGAAGGAAAAATTGCCTTGTAAAATTATATTGTAATTTCATTGTAAATATGGATCGTTCATTATAAGGTCGCAAATCTAATGGTAGAATTTATGATAGGGTCTTTTTTCCCTAGAAGGCAACCCTCTCTTATGAGGGAAATGTATTGCAGTTGTGTATCATAGAGAATATTGTATTCTAAGATAGGATACTATGAGAGAACGAAGAGGATGTTATAGCGGGTTTGTTGTATATTGTATCCCTTCATTTGTTGGATAATAATAAAGGAAGGACCTAGAAATTTATCTGGTGGACGTAGCCCACACTAGGTGAACCACGTATATCTGTGTCTCTATTGTATTGTGTATCTTTTGTGTTTTATTTCCACATTTGTTTTATTTTATTGCTCCACGGTCCTATTTTTCTAACAGTTGTAATGGTAGTATGGGGACTCCCAGAAGAAGTATCAACATTCACTTCCATTTCCAACTATAGAACTAGCTGGCACTCAGAAGATTTCACCTCAGGAGGGACAATCTGAATCAAAATCGGTGCTGACAAGTCAGTAATCAGAGGATTTTTTTGGCCTGAAACCTTCAGTCTCAAGGTTAGAAATGATGGATTCCTCCAGATCTAGAAATTATCCTCTCAGAGCAAGCTCGGGCATAGTTTCATGTGGCCCGGTCGCTTCGAATGATCCTTCTTGATCAAGTCTTCACCTCAACGGTGGTGGAGGTGGCTCCAAATTAACAGGCTACAGGCCCTGAAGCCTTCGCGACCGACGGAGCTGTTGATCTTCCACTTTGTGAAATGATCAAAAGACATAGTAAGGCTTGACTATCTTAGAACACAAAGCACACACTAAAATTTTTACTAAAGATAAATCAAGAAGTCGACTAACTAGTGGGAAGGATGGTTACGCTAATCGACACTAGAGAAAGTTATCGGTGTAAGTGAAACTCGAACACGGAAGTACCCTTCGAGTATACTCTACGAAGTGTGATCCAAAGTTCTCCCTAGATACCACGGTATACCCCCACAGTAACCTATGTAAGTCGGTAAAATATGGGAAACTAGGTTGCCAGCTTACAGTCAGTCACCAAGCAGGTACAATCGACATTTAGGTAGATCATAATGAGAAGGATAAAAAGTCTGAAGCCCTTCAAGGGTGATAAAAACAATTGGTCTGGAAGACAAATGAGGATATCGAATGGATTCAAGGTCCATGAAGCTCCTTAGGCAAATGTGATCGATGTTGTTCCCAAGAAATACCATCAATATATGATCCCCACTACGTTTAGTCTGGCTTTGGAGGGGTTATCTCCTCTTTCTTTCCTCATGCGACCTTGTGTTTATTCCCTGTGTTAGAGGGGGTCCCGACTAACTCTTACGATGATGGAATTAAAAGACTCCCTATCTCAGAATCCAATGTTTGTTTTAAAGTGGCCTTGAAGAGTTTCCTCTTCACACCTAATTCAAGGCCCTAAAACCCTAAAATAGTCGGTGAACCCTACAAACAGGAAGTCTAATTTTAAGGCTTGGTTTATGCAAAGGGTGTGGTAGTCCAACTAATGGTGTTATGAAGAGACGAATAAGGAAGTGAAATTTAAAGAATTTGAAAGCAAAAGATACTTCGAAATTAAAGCAAATATTGTAAAAACTCTTTGTAAAATTCAACTTTTCTAATCAATATTTCGAGATCTTGTAAATGAAGAAATCCTAAAACTTTCTTTCATTTCACTAAGCAAAACTACTTGTATTTCAGGAAATCAAAAAGAAATTTTAAATGAACACTCTTTTTATTTTGTAAATAACAACCTTGACTACTTTACCAAACTAAATGCAAGAAAATAAATTTATTTATTTATTTTTCAAACTGCTTTAACAAGAAAAACTGAAGTAAATTTTTTTTTTTCGTTTTTCAAAGAAAGAAATAGGAACAAAGAGAAAACTAAAAACAAGATTGATAAATACCCTAAGCCAACTGTGGATCGCAAGGATTCAACCAAGAAACCAAAAGGAGGATCTCAAAGTTGACAGTTCGCTCTAAACCTTTTAGGGAAAACAAAAGAAAACTAAGGAACAAGTTAACCGAAACTTCAACCCAAGACATGACCAAAGATAGAGACTCTGACTGGTTCTGGAAAGTCATGAGAAGTCTGAAATTCATCAGGAAAGAGACAAATTATCTCTTTGTTAAAAAACACTTTCAAGACATGGAGACGTGGGTTGTTTTCATCAATAGCCTATGTATGTACGCAGACTGTCTAATGTGAAGAGCACGTATGTACACAGGCTAACCCAAAACAAGGCATGTACACCTCTGACACTTTTCAAAAATAAAAATACAAGGAAGACTAACAAGGCAGGGAAAGATGGTATGCCCCTTGCAGGTGATCAAAAACCATTAAAAGACTCAGTAAGATTAACTGAAACTCAAAAGGAAAACAAGAATACAATCAACAACCCCAAAAAAAACTCCCTAAAAACCCTAGAGAGACTCCCCCTATAACTATACCACCTAATTATGACACTTCTAAAGAAACATAGAAATTTATGTGTCTTCTAGCAGGAAAATACCCCTATAACTATACTAGGGTTTAAATTATAGACAGAGCAAATGACTCCTTAAAAGTCAATCTAGTTTCTACACTACCCCAGACATACCAAAATAGATGAATAGAAAGCAGTGGAAGAGAAGATCAGTCACTGTACCTTTTATCCAACGTTTGGTGATGATCTCCTCAAGCTCTGTAGCTCCAAAGGCTACAAGTCTCCTCCCAAAGATGACCTGCATCCAAGACTAGGAAAAAAAGGTTACAAGCATGCTATTTCTATTCATAAATTAGGGTTAAATATCAATTGTTATGTATAAATCAAAGAAAAGACATAAAACATCATCATTTGGGACAGGGAAAAGAGATTATTTTATTCATTAATCAAAGATTGAAGCTTACAATCTATGCAGGCCGACGCTCTGTGAACCTGGTCTGGGATCCTCTTAACAATGCTCCAAGTGCACCTTCAATAATCCAATTCTCACAATCTATTCATCACCTCAAGGGAAGGGAATCGATTGTATGGAAGAAAATAGGTTGGAGAGGGAATGTTGAAGTGATAACTCACAAAAGGCTGCAAATGCTTGGGCAAGGAAAGGAAGGGAAATTGGGTAGAGTTTCACCGTTATAATTCTTGGTTGTGGAATGAGACCCAAAGGCCTCGTTTTATATGCCAAAAGGATGGTTATCCGGTTGGGGGACAGGCTATAGCAGGTGAATTGGTTGGGAAACCTCCAATAGCCCGCAAATTCCACCGAATTCCTTACAAGTTTTTAATTTTTGAAACTTTTGGAGGTATACGCGGGTTGTTTAGTGTGCACCAAGCGTATGTACGTAATTTGTCTAGCATGTAGCAAGCATATGTACGTGGGTAGTAGTGCAATAGAGCGCGCACATGGTCTAAAAATTGGTTTTTAAAATAGAGTTCCCCAGCAGTGATTTGGAAAATTATGAAAGTAAGAAGGCCAATGCCATGTACACATGAGTAGGGAATTTTAGGGTTATAATAGTGTCGCACTTCAGTGGTGTTAGCACTAGAATTAACCATCAAATTGCATAGAAGGTAAGCCCAGTACCCATCATTTTATATAGTAAATGTAAATGAGTTTTAAGAAGTCAAATGGAGAAGACTCGATGTTAATAATGTTCTAACTCAGAAATCTGGACTAGCATGCATAAGAAATTGAGGTTTGGATTCAACTTTAGTCAGTAAGTTGGAGTAAGGGTGAATAGAGGGACGAATTTGGTGAGGAGAGTGTAGAGGTTTTCCGTGGACATCAGGTCTTCCAGCAGCCTAAGGAGGAAAATATTAAACATAATATCCTCTTGAATTCAAATCTCAAAGAAACTGAAAGACATTATAAGAGCATTGTAATCAAACATTCATCATAATACATTACAACAATTCATGCGAATAAGTCATTCATGAAATCTCTCAGTATAAAAGGAAAACAATATGGAGAAAGAAATATGATTTAGATTAACTAAGATGTCTCAAAAAACAAATACATAACCAGAGAACCAGAGTTCTTCATAAAAATATTACAATAGTCGGGAGCCTAGCTCAACCATTCGACATTAACAAAATATCAAAATTGTTTATAAATACCCAGCAATGTTGAAACCACCAGGAGTGTGATCAGACCACTACCTTCAAATCCTTCAGTTAGTTCTTGCTCTATCAGATTATGCAGGTTTTCTCATGTCAACCGCGAGCCATGCGTAGTTATGTGCTTTATAGAAAAAGTTGCCCATAAGGAAGCTTCAGATCGTCAGTGTGCCTTAATGGCTGCGCTCTGCAACGCTTTCTATTTATGGGGTGAGACAAGGTCTCAACGGTCACCCCCAATCTTTAATAACTACCTTCATTGGGATTAGGATAGGGCATGACACTCATGAATGTTTCCAGGTGGTGCCATATGAACTTTTCGAGTCAATCCCGACGTCTCGAGGCCAAGCAGATCTTCTTTTGTGACCAATACGGGCACTTTTGGCCTTTGGCGTAGCCCCTCTCCATCGATCCATCCTACATGTGACCTTGGGCCATGACCAGGGGCTCATATTCAAAGGCGCGTCAGGATTTTGTCTTTCGATAGTCTCCACTACACTTGATTCCAAATATCTCGATGTCCGAAATTGCGAAGCGGCCTTATTCAGATCGACCTTCGGTCTTTCTTTGAATTTGACGACCACGATTGCTTCCTCGAAAAACCCCAGTCGTCATCCACTCAATAGGCACTTACCTTCTTTATGGCCCCTCTTTCCATATGATCATAGGCCCAATTCCTAGGTGCTTCATGATTTCGCACTTCGCAAACTTGTGTCGTGCTCCATGCTAAAACCTCTAATTCGTGAAATCGTGACTTCTCGAATCTAGTGCCACATGTCCCTCTAAATAAGATGACTGATACTTACTATGGGCCTTCAAGCTTCAGGTGTTTGGAACTTCGGGCACTTCGGGACTTCTGCCACTTTGGTCCTTCTGGGACTACTCTGAACATTGCGCTTTGACGCTTCTTGTGCAGGCCTCGAACTTGGACAACCCGCTGCCCTTGAAAACTATAGATAACATTTGGCTCCACAGGGGATGGAAAGCTCCCTGCGAGCTTCCAAGAACAAGAAATTCCAGTCACTTTATGCATTGGGTTATGGAGTCATGATCCAAAAACATATTTTTTAGGATTAAAGGCCGACAAGCACACTATCCTAAAAACGAAATAAAAATAGATGGGCTCCAAGAGGAGCTTATTTATTTACATTCCTAGACTAATTAATTTTTACAAAGTTCTAGGTGAAATCGAACTTCTACCATATCTATTCAAGCAACTCCCTAGCTGCAAACTTGTTTACTCTGTTACTGATCAAATAAAAACAATGCAACTATGACAACAAAATGATTACGCTTTTTATCTCTCCTCCCAGTGCTGAAGTCAGGATAAAGCTAAGCGGCTCCAAGACATGAATGAAATGCAACTCCATGTACTCCCTTACAGGTTCATAGATAAAATGAAAAAACCCAGTAGGTTGGTGAAAAAGAAAATTCTTTGTCTTACAGTTGCTCACACATGGTTGAACATCTCTGGAAAGCACGGGTGAGCGAATGACTGATGCAGGATGATTGATCCCAAGTGATGGTTTCTCATTTACAGGCTCTAGCTAGGATATAAACTCCACATTTGTCTCTCCCTCTTCTTCTTCATGATTCTCCCAAAGATTAGAATCATAATCATCATAAATAGGAACCATGGGAAAGCTCAGCTCTTTATCTTCTGCAAGCATAGAATGGCGGATTTCCACACAATGTTTTTCCTCAATGTATAAAGGAAAAATCTCTATGGTATGCTCTTGGAAATCCTCAAAATCTGAAACATACAATTCCATTTATATATCAATAGGATCATGAATCGTGTGACAGAATCCTGACTGCTTTAGAAGACCAGGCTACTCCTCTATAAATGATTCTCTGCTTGCAAATAAAAAACCTCCCTTCTCCTTCGAAAACAACTCTCGATCACCATCAGTTGCAATCTCTTTTCCTTTTTGTTGTTCCATCTCTGATTCATAACCACAATCTTCTTGCTCAGAATCTTAAACATGATGACAGTCTTCTTTCTTAGACACATGCAATTTTTCAAGAGATGCTTTCATATGAACCCCCTTGCTAGCCCTGATGTTCTCTTCGACTTATTCAACATCTTCAAACATGTGTCTTAACGATGAAGATTTCCTCTCTCTGAGGATAAGGACCAACTCTAGATGTTGAGCCATGACATAGTACACCATGGAAGTAGTCTCTAAGGGTCTGATCTCCATAGGCATACTATGATAAACACTATGAAACCTCATGTTGAAGACAACCAAGGATGCCTTTTCCCCTCTCCTCAAGGAATTAAACTCAAACCAGTATTGATCAAGGGACTTGTTCTCACCCCAACACTTTAAAAATTCATGGAACAACTCGGTCCAAGAGCCAGTAGAATCGACTTCCAGACATCTAAACCACACAACAACATCTACAGATAGGGATTGTGAGAAAATCCTCATGGAAACATCATCATGAACAATCTCAAACTGATCGACAAAGCTCTCAAAGGCCTCCAAATTCCTCTCAGTTGTAATATGATCCTCTTCAGAAAATCAAGGAAGATACTCAAAGGAATAACGAGGATAAGGATGAAGGTCATCTGGCAGCCTTAAAGGTTTAAACAACTTATTTTTTATTTTAATTTGAAAAGCAGTGGGTTGATCATGAGGATTAACGAGTTGATGGATGTTGGAAAATGTTTAACCAGTAGCGTATGCTTGTCATTGATGGCAAGTACAATAGTGGAGATGGCAGGATAAGAAGGATAAAATCCCTTGGGGATTCAGACGTGAAATCTCAGGAGGAACAACGTTGAGGAAAACGTGCGTAGAAAAGCTCAAGATACAAGAGTTCGTAGAGGAGAAGGAAGACAGAGATCCATAGCCATTGGATCTCATTCAGAAATCCCGTCAGTCATCATATCGGACAGGAGTTGCACGAGGTTTACCATCTGAAAAAGCCAAGATGAAATCCCGATAGAACGAGGGTCGTCAGATCTGAATATAGACAAGAAGAGTGTGCTAAAGAGGAGGACAGGTCTCAGCCGTCAGATCCGAGCACAGGGTCCGACCACCGTTGGATCGAGGAGAACCTGCACGGTCTTTAAAGTGCAAGGAGGATTGGCTGCGGTCATGGGGATAACGGTCATATGGGCCAGGAGCCTAGCCAAGAGATATAGTGTGTAAAGAGTGCGTTGGAGTTTCGAGGATCGTGTTTTGGAAATGTCAAAGAAAAATTGCAACAGGGATCCCGATTTCCCGATTTAAAAAATCACGATGTAATCTGAGCCGTCAGATCAAGATTTGATATGAACCATTGATTCCACTCAATGGAGAGGCATCGGGGATCGAGAGTTGGACATAACAAATATTATTGACATCAGGAACCCCTATTTCGTGATATGCGAATTCACGATTTAATCGCAATCGTTAAGTTAAGAAGTGATCTGGACCGTTGATTTTCTTCATGGAGTATCGGGGATCGTGACTTTGAAGTGACAAGAACACTTGACAACAAGAATGACGATTTCGTGATATGCGTTATCGCGATGCAATCGCAGCCATTGAATCGAGAATTAATCTAGACCATTGATTATGGCTCGTATCGGAGTTTTGCGAATCACGATATCAAGAGGAAAAGAAACAAATGCAACAAGAATCCCAATTTCATGATATGCAATATCGCGATCCAATCGTAGCCGTTGAAACAAGTTCATATCTGGACCGTTGGTTCAACTCTGTGTCGGAGTTTTGCGAATCGCAATATGGAGAGACATAAGGTTGTGGTCACAGCCCTTGGTCACATCAGCGAGAGATGGACAGATGTCAGAGGACAAGGAGGAGTCGAGCCTTGTCACACGGGTAGGTGGAGAACGATACAGAAGATGACACGACAGGAGTGGGGCCCTTCATCAATACTCCACCATTCCAGACCCCCCCATCCATATTAAAGACAAAAAGGCAAGGGGGTTCTGGAATCACATGAGCATCGTTGATCTAGGTGCTTTAATCCTGACTGCTCGAGAGATGCACGCCCAATTCCGGACCCCCCCTCTGCTTAAAGATAGAATGGCAAGGGGGCTCCAGAATCGAATCCCGATTGTAGATGTGAGAGCACAGATACTGACCATCTAGATTTGCTCGCCGCATATCCAACGATGTAGATGAATTTAAACAAGATCGGAGGGCTACTAAGGCACGAAGCAGTGAAACTTCCAGAAACCATTGATGGCGTCTGCTAGAGAATTTGAAGAGACCCCTGTGTGATTGCCAGAGGAGAAGCAGAGTCTCCAAGATTCGTCCAAGTGAAGGAAGACTATTCTTAGAAGGGATTGATAGATGTATGAGCATGGAAGCCTATAACTGAAACAGAGAAGGTGAGCTCAACTGTCATAGAGAAGACGAAGATTCTCAAACTGCCAGAGAGGCTGAGGAATCTCAGGATAACATACAGTGATGTTGGACACGCGGGGAAAACCACCAAAGAAGTTGAAGAGTCACGATGATGATCATATAGAACACTCGAGAGGTGGAGGATAACGATGCAGAGTCTGCATGCAAAGGCATGGCAAACATTGCATGCACAAGGTGCACAAAAGCTATAAATACACAGTACAGAGAAGAGATGTGGTTGCTGTTGTTGTTGGAGGTTGTTGTGAATGTTGTTGGTGAAGGTGATTCATGTGTGAAGAAGGAGGAGAGTGCAGTAGTTGAAGAGCACAAAAGAGGAACTGTGCAGTGAATGGACATGGCACACAGAGCATAAAAAGCGGAAGAACAGGCAGCGCAAGTGATGTGTGCAGAAAGGCAATGAGGCAGATAGAGCAACGAAATGCAGCAGAACAATGATGAGTCTGGTAAGCCATTGTTGAACATCATATCACTGTAATAAATTTCAGTAACAAATATTTATATTTCAGGGTGGTTGGGAGATGCTAGGGAGGACTGGTGTCCTCAAAGGTTCAGGTGGGTGCTTGAACACAGGGAGTTGGTGCTTCCTTCTAGTTGGTGCTAGAGAAACCAAGGAGTTGGTGCTTTCTTCTAGTGGGTGCTAGAGAAAATAGAGATTTGGTGCTCATAGCAAGTTGCAGCTTGCAAAACTGAGGTTGTAGCCTCATTGTGATTTGGTGCTCATATGTATGATACTGTAAAGATTGTAACCATTACTTATCATATAAATAAAAAGAGGTTTTTACCCTGCATGGGTTTCCTCAGGAAATATCTGTCTCTGTGTTTCTCATATATGTGATTGATGTTGAAAGAGCCATTGTTTATTTCCCTGCATTATTTTGATCATCATTCAGTGTCTCTACAAAGAGTTTAAAAGAACCATAATTGTTTAAGCACGGAGACAACTGATTCACCCCCCCCCTCTCAGTTGTCTAACACTTGGTATCAGAGCCGGCCCCT
>JASDQU010196621.1:36802-56376 GCA_032191745.1 Picea mariana | reverse complement strand
TCAGTTGTCTAACAATGGAAAGGCTCAACAAGAATAATGGAGGGTAACAAGATTTTAGAATACTGTGAATTATTTTCAACCTCCTCAGGGCTACAGGGGTGATCAATTTCAAGAGGAGATGAAAAACAGATCTCACATTTATGAATAAGCAGAGGTGAAGACACGAGATCGGTATATACAACACAAGAAGAGGGCATGTTTTCTTTTTCCAAGGATGGATAAATAAAGGAATTCCTATTATCATATGAATAGACAAAGCAAAGGATAATCCTCTTTGTATGTGAAGGGAAAGAGAGAAATGAGTTGATAAACAAGAATAGGATTTCATGAATAAAGATCATAAACTGATACCTAGTCTTCCCCTTCGGTATGGTCATATTTTTTTCGACAGGATCGTCCCTAGTGGAGTCGCCGGGTGCAAGTTGCAATCTTCAATGGTTTTGATGTTTGATTCACCTTCAGAATCATAAGCTCGTTGTCATTCTATCCCAAGGAAAAGTCTTCAATACATTCCCCGACAATGGCGCCAGAAATGTTAGCACTAGAAGTCACCATCATATTGCATAGAAGGTAAGCCCAGTACCCATCAGTTTATATAGTAAATGTAAATGAGTTTTAAGAGGTAAAATGGAGAAGACTCAATGATAATAACATTCTAACTCAAAAATCTGGACTAGCATGCACAAGCAATTGAGGTTTGGAATCAACTTCAATCAGTAAGTTGGAGTAAGGGTGAATAGAGGGAAGACTTCAGTGAGGAGAGTGTAGAGGTCTGTCATGGACATCAGGTCTTCCAGCAGCCTAAGGAGGAAAAAATTAAACATGAGATCCTCTTGAATTCAAATCTCAAAGAAACTGAAAGACATTATAACAAAACTATAATCAAACATTCATCATAATACAATTACAACAATTCATGTGAATCAGTCATTCATGAACTCTCTCAGCATCAAAGGAAAATAATATGGAGCAAGAAATCTGACTTACATTCACCAAGATGTCTCAAAAAACAAATACATAACTAGAGAACTAGTGTTCTTCATAAAAATATTACAATAAACGAGAGCCTAGCTCAACCATTTGACATTAACAAAATATCAAAACTGTCTATAAATACCCAACAATGTTGCAACCACTAGGAGTGTGATCAGACCACTGCCTTCAAAGCCTTCAGTTGGTGCCTTCTATGTCAGATTGTGCAGGTTTTCTCATGTCAGACGTGAGCCAAGCATAGCTATGTGCTTTATAGGAAACATTTCCCATAAGGAAGCTTTGGATCATCAGTGTGCCTTCATGGATGTGCTCTACAATGATTTCCATTTATGGGGTGAGCCGAGGTCTCAACTATCGCCTCAAATATTCAATAACTACCTTCATTGGGATCAGGATAGGGCCTGACACTCATGAATGTTTCCAGGTGGTGCCATATGAATTTTTCGAGTCAATCCCGATGTCTCGAGGCCAAGAAGATCTTCTTTTGTGGCCAATACGGGTGCTTTCGGCCTTTGGCACAGCCCCTCTCCATATCTCCATCCTACATGTGACATCGGGCCATGACTTGGGGCTCATATTCAAAGGCTCTTCGAAATTTTGTCTTTTGGAAGTCTCCACTTCACTTAATTCCAAATATCTCGATGCCCGAAATTTCAAACCGACCTTGTTCAGATCGACGGTCGGTATTGCTTTGAATTTGATGGCCACGATTGCTTCCTCGAAATACCCCAGTCACCAGCCACTTAATAGGCACTTACCTTTCTTTATGGCCTCTCTTTCCATATGATCATGGGCCCAATTCCTCGACGCTTCATGATTTCGCACTTCGCAAAATTGTGTCATGCTCCATGCTAAAAGCTCTGATTCACGAAACCAAAACTTCTTGGATCTGACACCACGCGTCCCTCGGAATCAGAAAGCTGAGAATTACTCTGGGCCTTTGGGCTTCGGATGTTTGGGACTTCGGGCGCTTTGGGACTTCAACCACTTCGGGCCTTCTGAGACTACTCTGAATGTTGTGCTTTGACGCTTCTTGTGTAGGCTATGAACTTGGAAAACTTGTTTCCCTTGACAACTATATGTGATAATAGGTGGGATCAATCTTATGGAGAAGGAGAAAAATTCAACAAATTGAAAGATGCAAGGTGATGAGAACCTAACCTATATTCAAGTGTCGAAAAATACAACTTCACCATGGGATTATGTGAGTGTATCCCATCTGATAAAAACACCAAACCAAAAGAAAATTTTCATAAGAACAACCCAAAGATCGCCCAAAAAAAATCCAAGCAACCACGAAGCCAAGAATAGGGAAAAAGAGAACCAAACTGGGGAAAAAAGAGACAAAAAAGTCTATAAATAGGGGTAGACAACTCATTTTAACCATTGCAAATTGGAAAATAACCAAAAAGCCACAAATCCCTCTTCCTTAAAACGTGAATTCAAGGAGCTATGGTGAATGAACAGTATTCAAACCTGAACCAAGAAAGTACAAATGCACTCTCCCGTCATTTAATTCATAATTTCTTGTGTATTTATTTGTTTAGAGGGTGTGTTCCCTAAGGAAAAATCGTGTTCTGCGTGTACGCATCATATCCATGCTCAACACACGTATATACGTGAGATGAGAAAAACTTAGCACACGTATATAAGTGATTGTCTTAACGATAGCTTGCGTACATCTCTTTAAATCTTTCAAAAAAAAGAAAGGCAGAGGAGATAACCCCGTTGAGCCGAAGTGCTAGTCCCTGGACTACGAGATCTTTTGCCACATGTCCTCTCCAAATGGATGGTTGGGATTAACTTCCAGCTCTTACACATTATTTTCATCATCCCTATGATTGTTAATGATGTAAATCTATCCTTTGTCTTTAGAAGTATCAGTGGCCCAAATTCCTGAAGAAAGAAGGGAGAAGAACTTTGCCTGAGAGAAAAAGTTGTATTTTCCTTTGTAAAAACCCTATTAAGGAAGGTCATCGCAGGCTGCACTATATATAGGGTGTGACAATGCGACGATGCCTGATCGTCGCCCCCTTCTCTAAAGCTAGATTGTGACGTCTCCATAGGTTGCACTATACTTAGGGTGTGACAATTTTCGTACGTGGGAAAAATGAGAATCTTCTCGATGCTTCTAGAAGGAGAATATTCTATGGTGAGGTGGCCTCTGATCGGTTTGGATCTTACTCGCTTTTTTGATTCAGTGGGATCATCCTAACCTCCTCACCTTATCTTCTTCAGTGTATAAAAGGAGAGGAGCTCTCATGGATAAAGTTAGATTGGAAATTTGGCTTGAGATTGTTAGCTTGGTTAGAGTGGTTTTGAGCTTTGCTTTGTCAAGATAGATTGTGAGTGACCTGCAGATCTATAGTCACAAAATATGTGGATCAGAAGTGTGCGAGAAGGAAGGGACTGTTGGAAGGGACCTTACCACATCAAGGCTTTGGTTGTAATCTATCTTTCTATTATTTAATATAGATGCACTTTTCTTTCCTATATTAATCTTATTTTTCCATATTGTATGATTCCTTGATCACATACATAGTTTCTTATCAATTAGGCTCTATTATTCTTTTCTTCGTTGGCTTGTGTTCTTTTGCAGATATTTCTCCATAAGCATCATGACAGAGCTTGGATTACATTGGAGAAGTTATATCTTCGATATTTAAAAGGTATGTTCTAGATCCATTTCTCATTTGATAATTGAAATCTAAGGAAAGCATAGTGTATTGTCTTGTTTTGTTCTAGTTTCGTAGTGAAGCTAGGGAGATCAGTTTATGTCCGCATTTACCGATAAGTCCCACAACAAAATTGGCGACTCAATTGGGGAATGGATTGTTTTTCTAGTTTGTCTTGCTTTCTTGCTTTGATTTCCTGGGTTCTATTTTCTGAGTCACTGGGAGATCCATATGAACTCTTTGACTCTTTAAATTAACTGGAAAAACCTTCTTAATTTTAATTTTTTCCATTTTTTTCATTTGATTGTCGCACCCTGCTTTGAGGGACAGTGCGATGATAGAGGATCGTCACACTCTTGGTTGAATAGACACTGTGACTTCATTGCTCTATGGCCTTCTGTTCCCTGTGACGATATAGGATCATCACATTGTGTTCTTCTTGCATCCTGCGACGATTTGCAAATTTTTTATCTTTTAGTGGTTTTCCTTGCCCGGATCTTAGATATGGTTTTGGGGTGAATTTTTGGGTTTGATTATGGTCTATTTGTAGTTTGCTTGAAAATATTTCAATCTTCTTTTATCCACCTTTTCTTTTTTTTAGCTTGTTTGCTTTTGAAATATTTTATCTCTTGTTTTGAGTGTCTTTCAGTTACAAAGCTTTGTTTTTTCTTTAGAATTGTTTAGTGAAAGATCATTTCTTTTTCTAAATAGTTTGTGTTAAAAGAGACAATTTGTTTGGGTTGCTTTGTTTTATAGATATTTTCTATTGCTTATAGCTATCTTTGAAACAAAACAAAAAACAAATCTTGTTTTACATTAGATTAGGGGAGTCTTTGCATTTGAAGTAGTGAAATTGCATGTTTTTTGGCATTTGGGGGGGGCAAGAATCGTGTATTGGTGTACAGTATTTTAGGCTCATTTCTTGAAGATATTAATATTGATGATTTTAATAACAATTTTGGGACATTGTGCATCTAAGAATGATAAATGTTTTCTCCTTCTCGTAATATAGCTTTCATCGAAGTGAAATATTTTCATTCTCATTTATTTGCATTGTTTAGAGTCGGTCAAAACACCATTTAGTCCATGCCATTTTCCTCTTGAGTAAACAACATCCTTAAAATAAAGCGCTTATAAAAATTGATTAGACATTTTTATATTTTCTGGTATCAAACCTACATTAGCTTAGAGTGTAGGGCTTTGGAATAGGTGTGAAAGATAACTTTCCAAAGTTTCAAACAAACATAGTATCTTGTGATAGCGAGAATTCAAATCCACTTGCTACATTTTGTCTTGGGAAACCCTTCTAACATAAGGGTCAATCACAAGGTCGCATTAGGACTGGCAAAGTTACTCACCCTTCTTTGTTGGTCTTAGTGTAGAGATTGCGCATATTATTGGGGGTCACTTGAGAGTATACCCACGATTATGTGTGGGATCTCATCGAGTTTATTTCGGGCTAGATACTCTGCCTTTGCATGTCGATCGGACTGTCGATTGTTCCCCCAGGAATCACTGTTGTAGTTTGTAACCTTAGTATCCTATCTCTTTAGGGTCTTTACACGAGGTGATTGTGGAGAGGGAAGTCTTCACAGTACTTGGAATCGACGTTGGCCAAACTCACTCGGGATCCTTGGAGGGTGTACCCACGATTATGTGTGGGAGCTTGCACCAGGGTATAAATCCATTAAGCAGGTCGTCAACGTAACTTTAACACCCGCTCTATATCAGCCCCTTCTTACATTGTTCTCGTGACGTTGGATTTCATCACCAACTATTGCGTTCAGTATAAGAAGGTTTTGTTTTCTTGTTTTCTTCCTATATTTTTAGAATGTGTTGTTTGTTTTCCCTAGAAGACTCTAGGTTGGATATGTTTTTAATGGTGTCAGTTCCCAGAACAACCAATGAAGGAACTCCTTTTCCAGGGGAACCTTTTGTTTTTCCTTATTACGGAAACATTGGTCCTCCTTACATCACTACTTTGAGCCTTCCAGGTCTCACAATTGGATTACTGGCATGGTTATTTTCCACTCAGGTAATCCTAAATGCAGCTACTGATTTGGTTGTAAAAACTTCCCCCCAAGAACATCAACCTCATGTTGATCCTTCACCTTCTTCACCAATAAGATCTTATTCACCTTCTTCAATTGCAAGGTCTTCTTTGGTTTCATATTCTTCGTCGAGTGAAATCTCTGAATCTAGTAACCCAGTGAATAAGAAGAAGAAGAAAAGGAAGAATAAGAAGAAGAAAAATAAGCAAGGGTCCAAACTTCCAACCACTTCTAGACATGTTGGAAAATAACCAGTTACTGATAATCGTTTTGGGAGTGTTGATGATGCCAAGATCACCCAAACAACCCGTAATCCCAAGAACCCTTGCAGGCTTTGTAAGGGTATCCATCTTCTTAAGGATTTCCTTGGTTTATCCAAGGTTATAGAAGCATGGTCTACATACCCTTGCCAACCCATGTCATCATCCTCTTAACAACATGTTGATGACCTCCCATCAACTAGTCAAGATACCATTGGGAAGAAGAAAAATAGAGTCAAGTTCCCATGTATGTTATGTGGAGGGAGTCATCAAGATCACCTTTGCCCTCGTATGGACTAAGCCTTGAAATTACTGTAAGACATGATTGTTTCCCAGCCTCAACTTCTAGCTGCTTACCGCAAGCTTACTCTCGACCTAGTTGTAGTTGATGGAATGATCAATCCGGTCCCTTCATCGGTCAGTCTGGTTGATCATGTAGTCAATTTGGTCACATCCTTAGTTGAACCAGTTGACAAAGTGGTCGATCGGATCCCATCATCGGTCGATCTCACTCTCCCATTAGAGAGTACAACCCAAGCGGTCAATCCCTTTCCACCCTTCAACCCCATTCTCCCCTTGGAGAATGAAACCCAAGTGGTTGATCTAATCTCATCATCGGTTGATCCTACTCTCCCACTATAGAGTAAACCTGATACGGCCCATGTTTTCCTCGTTGATACAGAATCTACCGTACTAGGGGGCATCCCTCCTTCTCCCATGGAACCCCCTCCAAGTAATGAGGCCATCTGTTTTGATTGGGGTGTGTTAACTGGACCTTGTCTTCCCTCACACATTCCTTTCAAGATTACAGTACAAGTTTGTGGTCGGGACATTCCTCAGACACTAATAGACGAAGGTGCATGCGTTAGTATTTTTTCCTCTATTGCTTGGCAATATTTAGGATATCCTCAACTTGTGTCGGTTACGCAGAATTTGTTATATTTTAACAGAAGAACCAGTCACCCTTTAGGGGTCCTTCCTCAGTTTCCTATAACTTTGGGAGGGAAAACTTTCTTTATTCACGTCATGGTATTCCAAGACCCCTTGGATTTCAATTTACTCCTTGGGAGAGATTATGTCTATGCCATGAAAGCTATTGTGTCCACTCTTTTTCATGTGATATCTTTCCTGCACAATGGACGAGTGGTGACTATTGATCAACTTTCATTTTTTGGTCCTAAATTGAATCAACTCAATGACTTCCCTGAACGATTCATATATGCAGTCGATATCACCCCTGCCACAAGTCAATTATGTGGCATTATCTCCCATGTCTTCTGCTTTCAATGACGATGACTTGGATCCAGTAGTTGACATGGTGATATCTTTGATAGGGCTTTTAGAGCCTGATCTCCTTACCCCTATCGTGGCCCTCAATATGTGTTCCTTCCAGATTGTGTTTCTTCCATCAAGTGAAGATCTCTTGGAATCCATGACTGAGTTTTTTCCCTTAACATGGTGTTCTTCCAGAGCATTTTCCTCTTGGAAGCCATGATCAAGAAGAGATTATTTGAGCATGGTTTTCTGATTTCAAGCTCGTTAAAAAATGAAACCATCTTTGAGCATGGTTTTCTGATTTCAAGCTCATTAAAAAATGAAACCAGCTTTGAGCATGGTTTTCTGATTTCAAGCTCATTAAAAAATGAAACAAGCTTTGAGCACGCTTTCCTGATTTCAAGCTCGTTAAAAAATGAAACCATCTTTGAGTATGGTTTTCTGATTTCATGCTCATTAAAAAATGAAACCAACTTTGAGCATGGTTTTCTAATTTCAAGCTCGTTAAAAAATGAAACCAACTGTGAGGATAGTTTTTCGTCTCTTTGGAAACCTTGTTAAAAAATGAAATAGAAGTTATGAGCATAGTTCATGTTCCTATGTCAAGCTTGTTAAAAAATGAAACATAGGTTTGGGGATTGAACCTAGATTCTCGAGCATAGTTCCTATTCTTGTGTAAAGCTCGTTAAAAAATGAAATAGATTGTCCACCCTCTCTATTTGAGTCAATTCCTTCTTCTAGTATTTGAATCTTTATTTCATCCACCTGTTTCGTTGGACAAAACAACGCTTGAGGGGAAATGCTTACAGCCTCTGGACTCCATGTTGAAGTTAAAGCCACTAGTTTCTTAAGTTGGGGGCTAAGTACCAACCATCCCTATGTTATGCATTGGGAAGTCCAAGCATAGTTTTCTATGGTTCAAGATTGTGTAAAAATGAAACCACCTACTCCAAGCATAGTTTTCTATGGTTCAAGCTTATGTAAAAATGAAACCACCTACCTCAAGAATAGTTTCCTCAGGTTCAAGCTTGTGTAAAAATGAAACCACCTACTCCAAGAATAATTTTCTATGGTTCAAGCTTGTGTAAAAATGAAACCACCTACCTCAAGCATAGTTTCCTCTGGTTCAAGCTTGTGTAAAAATGAAACTAGGTCCAAGCATAGTTTTGGCTAGTTTTAAGCTTGTGTAAAAAATAAAATCTATCCCAAGCATAGTTTTGTTTTGTTTTAAGCTTGTGTAAAAATGAAAACAATCCCAAGCTTAGTCTTTGTTCTTTCTCATGCTCATAAATCAATGAGAATGTAACCGAGTATACTTTTATCACTTTTTCAGACTCGTAAAGGTTATACGAAAAAGGAACCCCCTGGAGTTCCCTTTAATCTCTTTTCAGACTATCTAAACATGAAAATATTGTCGAGCGATCTTGTTATTTTCACAATTATTAAAATATTTGAAGAAAACGTCTGTTGAGAGGTAGTTTATCTCTTTTTCGGTCTCATTGGGCTACTTTACAAAAAAAGGACATTTTGGAGTTTTCTTTAAGTGTTTTTTAGACTCTCTAAACATGAAAAACCCCTGAGTTTATTTCTTTGGACTCGTTAAACAAGCATTGAAAGACCCATATGGAACCGAACCACTCCTTCCTAGGGTTCGTTAAAAATACTTTGTAGGACTCATCCAAAGGATGAGCTTACAGTTCAAGCATATGTTATCATCCTCAAGATTTTGTAAAAATAAAGAGGTACTCACCAGAAATGGTGGGGGGAAAAATGGGAAACAAATGTAGCTAAACCTGTATTGTATGGAAGAGTCACTTTTGAACATGACACCCTTTCACTCACTTCATGTCTAGTTTGGAAAACTCGCTTGTCTCTTGATCATACTCCTTTATAAGATTACAAATTGTTATGTGATCCCTATTGTTGAGTCAATGTTTCCAAGACAGTTGTCGTGTCATCAATATGTTCAAAGAGAAGTTCAACCCAGAAAGCCTTCTATTGTGTTGGCCATTTCTACAGTCCTTAAGCCTTATATTGCGTTGGTCATCCCTAAGTCAGTCCTGAGTCACTTGTTACTCTGATCTACATCAAATATTGTTACTTGTTTCGTGTCATTGATGGGGGATACATTAAGGCCCTCCCGTGACAACTTGTTTCCTGTCGACTTCAACTCATTATCCAGGACTTAGACTTAGAAAGTAATTGGTACCTTGGAACTTGCATGCCTCATTGGCAGGTTTCCTCACTTTCAACAGTGGGTTTTCATTATTGACCCCTGATCGGGAAATTCCACCAAGTGTTCGACTTCAGCTCATTGATTCACATTCCTTGGATTGTACTAGAGTACCTTGTGAGTCATTGACATTAATGGTGATTTCCCTCGCACTTGTTAACGTTATTCATTAATGACCGGTAATCAAGTCGTTTATACCATGTTCGACTTCAGCACATATATTCGCATGGTTAGATTCATACTATAGAGTGGTGGAGATGAAGAGCCTGGATATTTTTTGACAGATTCAGATTGCATTGGAGTATATTCATATTATATTGTTGCATAGATCCACAGTGTATGTCTCATGGCTATGTTCAAATTTGAGTCTTTAACACAGAGATCCACGGTGTATTTTTGGTGGCTATGTTCACATTTGATTCATATTAGCATGGATCCACAATGTATGTTTGGTGGCCATGACCTGTCTTAGTTGACATGGATCTTTGCATGTTGGCATTTGTTCTTTGATTCATTTGTATTCTGAGTATGGGAATGCCTACCGTTAATGATGTTAACCTATCCTTTGTCTTTAAAAGGATCAGTGGCCCAAATTCCTGAAGAAATAAGGGAGAAGAACTTTTCCTGAGAGAAAAAGTTGTATTTTTCTTTGTAAAACCCCTATTAAGGAAGGTCGTCACAAGTTGCACTATATATAGGGTGCAATGATGCCTGATCGTTGCCCCCTGCTCTAAATCTAGGCTGCAATGTCTCCACAGGCTGCAATATACTTAGGGTGCGATGATTTTCATATGTGGGAAAAACGAGCATCTTCTCGATGCTTCTAGAAGGAGCAGCTTCTATGGTGAGGTGGCCTCTGATTGGTTTGGATCTTACTCGCTTTTCTGATTTAGTGGGATCATCCTCAACTCTTCACCATATCATCTTCATCTTATAAAAGGAGAGGATCTCTCATGGATAAAGTTAGATTGGAAATATGGCTTGAGATTGTTAGCTTGGTTAGAGTGGTTTTGAGCTTTGCTTTGTCAAGATAGATTGTGAGTGACTTTTGGATCTATAGTCATAGAATCTGTGGATCATAAGTGTGTGGGAATCAAGGGAATTTTGGAAGGGACATTACAACATCAAGGCTTTGGTTGTAATCTCTCTTTCTATTATTTAATACAGATGCACTTTTCTTTCTTATATGAATCTTATTTGTCCATATTGTATGATTCCTTGATCACATATATAGTTTCATATCAACTAGGATCTATTATTCTTGTCTTTTTTGGCTTGTGTTCTTTTGCATATATTTATCCATAAGCCTCATGACGGAGCTTGGATTACATTTGTGAAGTCGGATATTCGATATTTAAAAGGTATGTTCTAGATCCATTTCTCATTTGATAATTGAAATCTAAGGAAAGAGTAGTGTATTATCTTGTTTTGTTCTAGTTTCATAATGAAGCTAGGGAGATCATTTTATCTCCACATTTACTGATAAGTCCCACAACACCAGCCTCTGGGCCTTCTGGAGTCCTCAAATACTATGCTTTAAGTTTCTTCTAGAGTGTTGGACCTCTGGACCTCTAGATACGACACCACATGTCTTTCCCATTGGACGACCCAGATGACTTTGGGGCTCCAGGCTTCGGAAGTCTTGGCTACTCCAAATTGTTGTTTGACTGAACCTATGAATTGACGAAGGGTCATATCCATGCTCCATGTGTTTGTTCCAACAGACCGTCGAGATTAACTCTGGCTCCCAGCTCTTTGGGATTTCTTTACTCAAATCCACATGATTCTCCTGGAGTGTTATACCTATGAATACGCAAAGCCCAAAGGACTTCTCCAATTAAAGTCTTCCCAACTCTTCTAAATCTAATGACTATCCACTCTCCATAAAACTCCCGAATGGATCTCAGTCGTTCATTCCCCCTCTTCAATAACTACTCCTTGAGTTCAATTCACAACTTCGGCCAAACACGCGAAATGTTAACTACATGCAGGGTTAAACCTCAAGTTACTCACCTAGATAAGATGATTCCATCCTCGTACCTTAATCCAACAGAAAAAATTTATCCTCCTCATTTTCTCTCTCCTTTTGAAACTGGACTCCGATCCAATGGTCCAGATCTGCTCTCCCGCTAAGATCAACAGTTCCTGTAGGTTCTCCCTCTACATTCTTCTCCCTTCAATGAAGCATTTTCTTAATGACTGCAAAAGGTTCTGACCTTTCATCTCTTTGTTAGATTCTAACTACTTGACCTCAAACAACATTGTACTTCCTGATATTTGATATTAAAACAAGTTCACGTGCGCATGTTCTGCACTTCTCCTATAGTCCGAGATTGAATTGTTCTTGACCTTTTGCATTCTTTGTAGAGACCTTGTGCACCCTTTCACTATTTCTCTTGAGATTTGAACTCACTCAAGTCTTGAGGGTCTCGGCCCTTTGTTCCTTCAAAATAATTCTTGTGCTCTCCTATCACTCTACACTCATCCTCTTGGGCTTGTCCAACACTTTAGCAATGTATTGGCTCTGTGCACTTGTTGCACTTACCTCTTGAAACCTAAACTCTGCAAGTTCACTTGCACAATCCTCGTTCTCTATGTGCATACTTGCACTGCTCCTCCTGATATTTTCCTTCTAGTGTTCCCTCTTGGAAAATTTCTCTTAGAACTTGAAATAGATTTCTCATGCACTCCTTACGTTTGGTCAATGCACTCCTTGCATATCCCTCAGAGTGTTCAATAACTCTGGTAAATCTTCCTCGGGGTGTTCAACAACCCTGATGTGCACTCCTTACACTATCCCTTATGAGCTTCAAAATGATTCCGGTGTGCTCACCTAGAAATATCTCTCTGAACTCACAACAGAGTTCTAGTACATTCCTTGCACAAGCCTAAGAGCCCAAATCTACTAAGAAATCTGCAAATAGAGAAATCTATCTAAACCTGCAAGTGAATCCTATTTGCATACATCTACAACATACATGAATGAACACATAAACACATTTAGACAATAACCATTCAACACATATAAAAACACAAATGCCTCATATGCAGGAAAAAATTATTTTGTATTATATCTAGATGCTTCAATACAAGATTTACAAAGGTTGTACTACTACAAAGTCTTCAACACTTCCTCTACTCTCTTTAGTTCTCTCCTCGCTCTTCTCTAATATCCTAATAAACTCTAATCATCTAATGAATTTTGAAAAAATAGATCATTTACAAAAGAGGGGCTCCTCGAGCCTTCCCTCCATCCACCTTCTCACATTGAATAGCATTGAATTATTTTCAATGGGAATCTAGTCTCAATCAAACCTAGATCCCTTTAACTGTCAGCCATTAAAGGAAACCCTATCTATTACAATAACTCGACCTCTACAAAGACATAGGAACAGTTTTCCTTCAGCCTTTTAGACTTAAATTACATTTAATTGCATTAAAAAAATTAACTTGGGTTCAAAATGAGAGGGTTGGTGCCTCTCTTTCCTTGGAACCTATTCCTCGTGCATTGATGCGTTGCTTTGTTTGCACTGATGAGGTGGAGCGATGCTCATGCATCAGTGAGTTTTTGTGTGAAAGAGTCACTGAGATTGTGCGAGACGAGTTGCTTCAAGTTCCTTCTATTGTTTACGTGTGGTAAAGGAACCGTGTGCCCCCACGATCTGAGAGAGTGTGCTTCGGGCCCTGCATACTAATTCGTTGAGGAACGATATGGTAGAGGATCCCACATGCCAGCTAGGAATATATAAATGTTTTATTTTATGTCCATTGTAACTTTGGTGATTGATTTGAGTGGAAAATGATTTTATAAAATAATTTATCATATATTGAAAAATATAAATCATGAATTAAAAATGAATTAAAAAGGGTGACATGGGAAAAGTGTGATGGTGTGTTAACTTAAAAAGTTGAATTGATATGCCATTTTCATTGTGTTAGTGTCAGAAGTCACTCCTAGATTGTGGCAGGATCAGATCCCAACACCCACAGTTTTATGTCACAAATAATTTAATGCGGGTGGTCGAATGGATAGAGACCCTGGAAGATATTGCTTTAACTCAGAAAACCAGGCCTGCTATGCAAGAACAGGGGAGGTCTTGATCTAACTTCCATTAGTAGGTTGAGTATAAAATGAGTAGAGGGAAGACTTGGTAGGAGAAGTGAATAAGACTGCTTTGGGCATCAGACCTTCCAGCAGCTTGAGAAAGAAAAACTCAGATGACAAGATCCTCTTGGTTCAGAGTTTCAGGGAACTGAAAGGTGACTTGACTGGATCCTTCAATTCCAAGTCATTCAACGTTGATAAAATACAAGAGCCGATTATAAACAATGCGACTACCACAGTGATCAAACATACATCATCCTATAACAACGCAACTCGACTGGATCCTCCAATTCCAAGTTGTTCTAACACAGTGTTAACAGAGAGATGGAAAGAGGCTGACATTCATTAGACAAGAAGTCTTAAGCACCAATACATAACCAAAGCAAGCAGCGCTTCATCAAAACTTTACAATCGGGAGCCTAGCTCAACCATCCCCCCTTACAAAAATGGCAAAACTGCCTACATATACTCAAAGAAAACAATCAGCAGCAAGATCGAGTCACTGCACATAAAAAAAAAAGGTACGTCTTCATGTATACTGGTAGACTGCACATGCAGTCTCTGGACCATGGTGCGCTTATGTCAGACGTAATCAGACTCCTGGAAGCTATGCAGATGAATCGGAAATCCTTTAATCCTCTGCCAAATTTTCCATTTATGGTGGAGACGATGTCTAACCACCAACAACAACCTTAATAACTGCTTCCTTGGGATTGGGAATGGCCCTAGTTAACTCTGTACCTTTGGGACGTGGAGGCCTCTTCATGCTGCCACCTGGATCTGCTAAACGGCTTCATGGCAAGACGTGGAGGCAAACGTGAGGACTAAGGCATCAGACGGGAAGTGGTGAATGAATGGTGACCAGGCAAGCACAATTTGGCATGTGCGGTGCAGAAGTAAGAAGAGGAGAGGCCGGATGGATGGAATATAAAAGGGGGTGAAAGGCAATGGGATACACCAGGAGGGTGAGTAGAAAATAGATGGAAGGAGGAGAGGGAGGAAGTAAGTGGTTTGGAAGTGGTGGGGGCCATCACAAGGAGGATGCAGGACGATAGNCCCCCCCCCCCCTATTAAAGGTCGAAGGGCCAAGGGGGGCTAGAATCGATTGTGCGCTTTATATCTAGGTGCCCCAATCCTGACCGTTGAGAGATGCACACCTCATTCCGAACCCCCTCCCTCCCATTAAAAGTAGAACGGCAAGGGGTCTCCGAAATGGAATGTCAGTCACGGATCTAAGCGTGCAGATCTTGGTCGTCCAGATCTGTGTGCTCATTAAAATAATGCACCCGCTTCTAAAACCTTGGGATAAATGAATTTTAGCCCATTTTTTGACCTTCTTCTTTCCGTAGGGGTCATTTCTTCCAGAAAAATACCCCATACTTGATTTTGTGCTAACATTAGGCTCCATGGGGGATGGCACACCCCCTGTGGGCTGCCGAGAACTCTTTTGCAGCTTCAGTGCCTTATTGTTGGGCTATGGAGTCATTATTAAAACTTAAATATAAAAATAAAAACAATATTTACAAATACAGAGGAGCCATGCATGGCTCAAAAAAAACATTTCTTCAGAAAATGCCCATTCACAGGGCCATTGAACACTTCCTCACCCTCCAAATCCTGCAACCTGTAGGTATTATTTGAAAATACTTCAGCGATTTTGAAGGGAACGATCCATAGGGCTTCAAACTTGCCATGTTTTCCTTTGTCCTGCTTGGGAGCATCCCAATTCAACACCAGTTCACCTAACTGGAAATCTTCCTTCTTGACCTTTCTGTCAAAGGCCTGCTTGATCTTTTGTTGATGGTCCTGAGTTCTGATCACCACCTACTCTCTACTAGCTGATGAATTCTTATGATCATGTCATCAGGCTCTCCTTGATAATCCTGAAAGAATTTTTCCATGGGCACAGCCAATTGAGAAGGAAAAATAACTTATGTTCCATAGACTATTTGGAAAGGGGAGATGCCTATGGATCTTTTTGTTGTCACTCGATCACCCCACAAAGTGAATTTCAGCTTTGAATCCAAGACCCTCTTGTTTTCCTCGAGTAGCCTTTTGATGATCCTTATTAGGCTTTTGTTAGAGGACTCTACCAAACCATTTCCTTGGGGATAGTATGGGTTAGAATGAATCAATTTGATCCCAAACGACTCACAAAATTTGACCAATGGTTCGGCTCTGAAAGATGCTTCATTATCAATGACAATCTTGCTTGGGCAGCCGAATCTTGTGATGAGGTCCTCCAGGAATCCAATGATTACCTTATGGGAAGTAATCCTGGAGGGGATAGCTTCTATCTACTTGGTGAAGAAATCTATGGCAATCAGGATCCATCTGTGTTGTCCACTGGAGGCAGGATGGATCTTTCCAATAAAGTCTAGGCCCCACTGTTGGAAAGGTCCTAAAACACCCACAGGCTTTAATGGCATAGATTTAAGCTGTTGTTTTTCTGAGAACCTTTGGCATTTGTTGCAGGCTCTGACCTCTCTGTAGACATCAATGAATAAGGTGGGCCAGTAGTACCCAACCCTGATAATTATGTAGGTTGTGGTCTTCCAGAAGTGGTGCCCTCCACATAGGTTATCATGAAAATCAGCAATGACACTTTGGGCCTCTTGTGGGTTCAGACATTTTAAAATCACCCCTAGGGAGTCTTTCCAATATAACACTCGATCAACAAGGCAGTATTTGACTGCTTTGAGCTTTAAATTTCTTTCCTTGTTCCTTTGTAGGCCATCAGGAGGTCGCAACTCTTGCAGAAAATATATGACATCCTTGTACCAAGGACATTGTGCCAATGGGGGTTCTGCTTGAGGATCTGCATCAGCCAGTTGATCCTATTGATTTTCTGAGCATTCATTAATGAAACTTACCCCCAAGGATTTGCAATTTTCTTCAGCCAACAACTTGTCTAAACCTTGAACTTTGATCAAATTGGTGGGCTTTATCTCCAGATCAAACTCAAGGATCTTGGCGATCCATTTACTCCTTCTCTCGTGTATGTCAAGCTGAGTAAGAATGTCCTTCACGGCAACTGAGGGGACATAGGCAATGAATTTTGATTGCAGGGTGTAGACTCTAAAATCTTTGAGAGATTTCACCAAGGCATAGGCCTACTTCTCCATGATGTCGTAGCTGACCTCAACATCCCTTAATGCTATGCTAAAAAAGGCAATAGGTTGCTCCAGCCAGACATCATTTTTTTGTAGTAAAATAGCAGCCACTGTGCCAGATGAAGAAAAGGAGAAAATAAGGAAATCCTTTGAGTAGTTGGGACTGATAAGAACATGAGCTTTAGTCAAGGATTTATTTATCTACAAAAAGGAATTTCGAGACTCAGAAGTCCACCTAACTTCATTTTCTTTCCTCAACATGGTTGTTATAAACTTTACCATCTCAACAAAGTTAGAAACAAACCTCCTTAGAAAATTAATTTTACCAAGGAAAGACTGGACTTATTTCCTAGATCTTGGGATTGACAAAGCTTGGATTGCTTCAACTCTACTGGGATCAATATTGACTCCTATTGCTGATACTATGTGGCCCAACAACATTCCCTCCTTCATGGAAAACAAATACTTTTTGGGATTTAGTGAAAGGCCAAACCTCCTGCATTTCAGAAAATCTTCCTCAGATGACAACAATGTTCTTTATCAGATTTGGAAAATACTGTGATGTCATCCAGGTAGATGACCACAAACTTGTCCTTTTCCCCAATGAAATCTATGTCCATGGCTCACTGAAACGTTACCCCCGCATTCATCAATCCAAAGGGCATTTTGGCATACATGAATGTGCCCCACGGAGTGGTAAATGTTGTCTTTTCTCTATCCTCAGGCAGAAAAGAGATTTGATTGTATCCAGAGAAGCCACCAATCATGGAAATCTTGGATGCTCCTATTACCCTCTACAATATATGTTCCATCTTTGGTAGGGGGTAATTTTCCTTCTTTGAGCTCCTGTTTAGGTTCTTGAAATCAACACAGAGTCTGATTTCCCCATTCTTCTTCCTCACTAGGACCAAGTTGGCCACCCACTCTGAATATATGAAAGGCATGATGATCTAGGCATTTAGCAACTTCTTTACCTCTCTCTCCATGATAGGCAGCAACATAGGATTAATCAGTCTTAGCTTTTGCCTAAATGGCTTGGCCTCCTCTTTCAATGTGATATTGTATTCAATGACAATAGTGTGATATGTCTTGAGGTCTTCATATGTCCAGTCGAACAAATCAGAAAACTGCTTCAAAATCTTAGTATACTAGGTCCTCTACTCCTTTGACAGGTTGCTTGACAATTTGACGAACTTTGGTTCCTTCTCTGTGCCAATGTTGCACTCAGTTGCATCAACACTATCATCTAAGATTTCCCCCTTTATTGCCACATCATTTCTATCAAAAAGTATTTCCAAAGGAATTAGTCCCTTTGGAATATGATTGCTTGGTAGCTGCACAATGTCACGCTCTACAATATTACTCAGAAAATCACCAGCATCAAGCTTTGCTTCAGAAACAAGGTCTTGATCAATATGCATTGCTGAAAAATTCTTCAACAGTCTCCATGAATCTTTTGATCTCAATATCATCCTTAAACACCTTCCAATGTTTGACAATGTCAGGGATGGAAGGCATGTATTTTACTTCTATATCATATCTGAGTTTGGGTGGCAAGGGCACCTTGAAATTGCTTGTTGATGTAGCCAGAGAATCAGCCACTGTGTTATTTTCTCTTGGAACAAATGAAATGTTGAATGTTGAGAAGAAACTGTCGATTAGGTCCCATACCTCATTTTTGTAACTCCTGAGCCAAGGATGTGTGGCCTGATAAGCATTTTTTATCTGCTGTACTATTAATTCTACATCTTTGAACACTACCACCTCTTCAATTCTCATTTCCTTTGCATCCCTTAAACCTAAAACAAGAGCTTCATATTATGCCACATTGTTGTTTGTTTCAAACTCTAGCTTGTATGACAAAAATATGGTTTCTTGAGTAGGTGACACAAAAACCACTCTGGCACCAGTGCCTTCGCTGGAAGAGGCTCCATCAAAGAACATTTTCCAAACAGAGGTGGTGGGGGAGGAATTTTCATGAGAAGTAGTGGGCTATTTTCTGAGTTTTAGAGGAAGCTCGGGAGCATCAGTGAGATGCAGTAAACTGGAACCCAAATCAGTGTCAAGAGAAAAGATAGGATGGTTAGTAGGATTGGTTTTGTCACTGATTATGTAGGCCAGGTGGGCTTCTCTGTACAGTCTCCTATGTTCCCCCCCAAACACTGGAATAGTAGAATAGGTGAGGTCCATTTGCAGGGTTCCTCCAAGTCTTTTTATCCATGATCTTGATAACAACATACCAAACTTGGGGGGAACATCATCCACCACAATGTCCATGACCACACTTTTCATGGGTAGCTGAAACAGGGTCACAACCAGATCTTTGATGACTCCTAGACATTGAACTTTCCCGGAGTCAAAGGAATAGAGGTCATGATAGGATCTGGTGACTTCTAGTCCTAATTCTTCCATGATATTTTTGGGCATGAGATTGTGGGAAGCCCCTGAATCCATCAAACAGTTGTGCATCACCTTGTCATGTATGTTCAAGGATGTGTAGAAGGGAGGGGATGAATCATTTATTTCTTCTATCATAGGACCTAGGATGACTGTAGGCTTTTCATCTTGCAAATTGATTGAGTCTGTGGGATGGCATGAGGGTTTAGACTGTAATAGCTCAAAGAGGCATTTTTTGAACATTTCATGCTTGACCAGTTCGGAGAGGGGTACAAGGATTCTGATTTTTTGAATTTCATGCTCAAAGTTAAAAGAGGATGCAAGCTTTGGGATTTCCCTTACTTCAAGAACATGAATCTAGACCACTGGAGAGAGGGGTGTTGAGCTCTAGATCTACCTAAGTAAATTAGAGTGCATTTATTATCAATCCGGTGTTTGTAAGACTTAGAGGCATGTCCAAAGTATATGGATT